>JARJDW010017080.1:0-28536 GCA_030264715.1 Adinopsis sp. GC000173 | reverse complement strand
ATGATAAAATATTAATATCAAATTACCGAATACCGAATTGCGTCTTAAAGCATTCACAATTTTAATGGTATTTACTAATAACATTATCGTCATCTTAACTTTTTATTTTTATAATCGTACATTGGTCCTTTTTTTCTATTAATTACCATAAGAAGGTATTACCCATTTAGAGAAAAAGCTCTAATGCAATAATTCGCCTCCTACCTTTGCTAGACCTGGTTGTAAGAAAAATTTCATGTGCAAGAATGTATTGTATTATTTTAGCTCATGTAGGGTGTTCCTTCAATCGTCAATAATATCCACCACTTCTTCAAATCTGGACGGTTCTAGTATAGGTGATCACAGTATCGCTAAAATATTAACTAATTTAATAAAAATTATCAAATAAATCATCATTAATTTAAAATGTATTAATAATCTTTCAGCAAGAATTGAAATTTGAAGTTATGAATAAATATATGTTTTTGAATGGATTTATAGAAGTCGAACACATGTATAGTAGAAATAGCTTTACGAGTAATTTAAGAAAAACAAAGTATTAAATTTATTGTGTGTGAACAACTGCAAAACATTTTCTCGAAAATATTGGAATGAAATAGCTATTATTATA
Source organism: Adinopsis sp. GC000173 (assembly GCA_030264715.1). Lineage (NCBI taxonomy): Eukaryota > Metazoa > Arthropoda > Insecta > Coleoptera > Staphylinidae > Adinopsis > Adinopsis sp. GC000173. The sequence goes on along the minus strand of JARJDW010017080.1, from coordinate 27,926 downwards.
GAAAACCCTTTTCATCACATGCTTTCTAACAATAGATCCTTCATAATCCTTTAAGCACATATCTCATCACATATTTAATTTTCAGACATAAACACTCGAAACAAGCAGATGCATACAACATATTATATATACGAATGAATGTCCTTCAATAAAATAAGCAAAATATATTTTGATAGGTCCAAAGAGTAGAATAATATGTATTTTCGTGAGTAAGCTGCTTATTTCAGGTATATAAGCAGACACTTATAGCATACAACAATAATAACTGTCGATAGGTTTTATCATCATATGAATTCATATTTTCTACCTTTATAAGCCCATATATTTATATCGTTCGTATATACGCATAAACAATTCATTATTAAATTTTAAGCTCGTATTTAATATTAACCGTAATCTATCATCTATACTCTAGCTGGAATTATGTTCAAGACAAAAGCTTTTTAATGCATGAAAAATTTTTGATATTCTTACTTTCATAGTTCGTGTACGTTATCTTTTGTCATTTTTATATAAAAAGAAATAATGTTTATAATGCGTAGATAAATGAATGCCTTTTTTATTATTTTAATTTTTAATGTGTGTGGAAGAAATACGAGTGTATGTGTATGTGTGTGATTTTTAATCGCGCTTTTGTTGAATACATATTGCCGTAATTACTTTTAAAAATTTTGTTATGAATATTAATATTAAAGAAAGGTGTTTTAATAATTAATAGACTTGCATATATAATATGTATACGGCGGTTTAATAAAAAACACTAAAAACGCGAATAAAATATCTGCTAGTGTGCAAGATAATATTATTGAGTGTCGTTTTGCATGGCACATTATCAACATGCAAATATGAAATAATTTTAAATTTTCAGATTGCGTAGCTCAACTTACATTCTTTTGATAAAAGTATAAACTTGTAATTTATTATTTGCTATGAAATTGTAGATTTACTGGTTAATTATCTCGTAAATGTTGCTAATAAATATTTTTATTTTATTATAAATTCGCATAATTTTTGTTAAATGCATAATAACTCAATTTAAAAACCAGCTTTAAATTCCACATAATGGCATTTAATTAAAATTTATTCATTCGCCAGAAACAATGATTACAATCTGATTTATTACCTGATAATAATAATAATTGGAAACAAAATTAATTGTATTATAAATTAAAACTACTTGAATTAACATTTTAGTGCATTATTTTATTAAATTATCATCCCTATTGCCATATTGAATTAATTAAATTAAAATAATTAGTGATAATATAACGCTTTAATTTTAATGTAATTTATAGATATATTTGGAAACAATTTAATATCCATTTCCATTGAAAATCATTTTACAAAAATAATTCAAATTATGGTAAAATTACTGGCGTTAAATTACCTTCTTGTCAGCACCATTTTTTCTATAAATTATGACAATATATAATTCTGTTATTTACAAACATTTTCTTATGCCTTTTACTACTTTATACAAGTATTAATGAAAATGGTTGTAAATATTATTGTAAAATGTTGCAGCAACAACGTAAGAGGCGTACTGAAAGTCTCATTTTCTAGTTATTAATGCTAATACAAAAAAAAATCACATTGATTAATCACAAAGTATCGGTGCTATTGAGATAACCAAGAATTTTCTATCACCATGCGGTCGTAAACAATGTAAATCTATTGAAAATCATCTTAAAAAAATAATTCAAGTTATGGTAAAATCACTGACGTTAAATTACCTTCTTGTGAGCACCTTTTTTTTCTACTACTTTATACAAATATTAATGAAAATGGTCGTAACTATTATCGAAAGTCATAAATATTTTTGTGAAATGTTGCAGCAGCAACGTAGTAGGCGAACTGAAAATCTCATTTTCAAGTTATTAATACTAGTACAAAAAATTTCACATTGATTAATCACAAAGCATCGGTACTATTGAAATAACGAGAAATTTCCTATCGCTTATAGGGTCGTAAACAATGTAAATCTATTGAAAATCATTTAAAAAATAATACAGAACGAAATAAAATACGATCGTATATACGTAGGTACATTGTCAGGTCTGATAGAGTCTATTTAAGTATTTAATTAGACGATGTCATGAAATTCAGAATAAAACAACATTGCATAGACACTAAATGGCTTTTGTTCATTTTATGCAAGTGAATTTGTTAGTAAACAGACTGACAGATAATCGAAATTCAACTCTAATTATATTTGCATACAAGGCTCAGCTAAAGCTGCAATAAATTAAAATAAAATCGTGATTAATTCAATCAGCGTTGAAACATTTTAGTACTATATCTATTATGTGTTAAAAACATGGAATAAAATAATATTTCTTTGATATTAAAATAATATTTAGACAATTCATACTATGCTGGTATTATATAGCTGGCATTTTAATTTAAATTTATAATATTACACAAACATGTTATTAGGTATGAAAAACACCCGCTTTTTAAATATTACCGACACTGTCACTTGATAAGATAATCAAATTAAATATAATTCATTCGAAATGAACAAATTTAAAAGCAGTCACCGAATTTTTTATTTCCTAACAATTTATTTGGTCTAAAAGTAATTATTCAAACAGGTGCATGTCGTTTTAGCCCCCCTACTTGCAAACAAATCACCAACAGTCCCTTTTTTTCAAAACATTCATTACATAGAATGCTAATGATTTTGGGATAGTTATAATTCGTCTGGAGCAGGACAGGCGTGTACTTGGACACTGCTGGATGTCGACACTCCAAGAAATATCACCTCATGAACAATGTTGATGTTGTTTTTTTCCTCTCGCATATGTACAAATATCGTAAAAGCATATATACCGATTATAATTCAAAGACGCTTTGAATGAATATAACATTTTAGATGCAGTATTGATAAATATGGAAATACTTTGATATTCATATAGAAAACGTTTTATTTTAAATTGCAATTGGAAAATGCATATTTTCCGTATGGCATTTCTATATCAAAATCGAAATATTCAAACAATTCCGAAACAAGTTTATGTATGAAGGTAAACCTTCTGTATTCATAACTAGAAATTCCTTTGAAATTAAAATACTTGTTAATTGTATAATTTTTAATGCACGAGAAAATATTTCGTAATTGAATATTTCGTGCATTAATTACAAAATACCAGTTTTAATAAACATTTTAATTAAACCAACAAAATGTACATGTTCACTTACATTTCTAACTAACAATGAGTTCATGTTTCAATTAAATATTGCGCTAATCAAATATTTATGCTATTAACATCATGCAATTAAAATATTTATTATTAAAACAACTAACGCATTAAAATTGTTTGGTTCTAAAAATAAAAATGGCTAGTGGTACGTTTCTAATGAATTTTAATTAACAAATTATTGTTTGTGTATAATTTCAATATCCGATATTAACTATTCTTCTTATAGGTACCTGGATTAATTTGCATTAAACGCACCAAGCTTAAATAATTAATTAAAAAGGTGTGTTAAATGAGCTGTACATTTATATTTGAATTGAAATATTAAAAGGATGACGTTTTAAACAAATCAAAAGTAAAGATAGATAATTGCACTATCTAATGGTTTTAAAAATAAAAATAGGTATAGTATGTTTCTAATGAATTTTAATTAACAAATTATTGTTTGCGTATAATTTATGACAATTTCAATATCCGATATTAACTATTCTTCTTATAGATACCTATTATTAATTTGCATTAAACGCACCAAGTTTAAATAATTAATTAAAGAGGTGTGTTAAATCAGCCGTCTATTCATATTTGAGTTGAGGTATTGAAAGGAAAGAAATGGAAAATCGCGGTGTTTAAATGTATTTAAGTAGGTAAAACATTCATTTCTTGTTAACGTAATAACAATTGTTAATTAGTACTTACCTACATATTTCCAAAAAATGTACTTAGGCTATTTTCAAAGCCTATTTNAAAGATTTGTAAGAATATCTGATTTATTTTGAAATGTTTTGAATTGGAAATATTAAATACCTAATTTATTCTTCACTCCAATGGAAAATGGATTTCGATTTATATGGATTAAACGCTTTATAGTTATTTAGCGAAGACAAACAAAATAAATTTAGCTAAATTTAGTTTAATTTATTAATTAATCATAAACTTTATGAAAAAGTAAACTCTAATCATGATAGTGATGGATTAATTCAATTATTTTCCAACAAGTTTAACCTCCAACAATCAATTTATATTGAATTTAAGTAATAATACGTTTACATAAAGTTTGAAAACTAAATTAAATCGACGCAGCGCAAAATCACAATGTGCACGGGTTTAAATAAATAAGATATAAATCAGGATGATATGAAGTAATTATAAAATTCTTGCTTTTTTTCTGTTTGAATTGTAATCTCAAACTTTCAAGTTGTATCTAAATCCTGAAAATCTTTGCATTTATAAAGAAGTTTTTCTAAGTTTTATAATTGAAAAAAGTTCTGTGTTACAATTTTTCTCAACACAGTATGCTAATATTTATGACTAACTTTTCATAGACTGAAAAAAACTAGAATGAATAATAACTTTGGGGTTTCAGCGGAAACTTATTTACTTCTGAAAAAGTACGTGTTAATTATGAGTACTCAAGTAAATTATACGAGTAGTCAAAAAATTCGTAAAAGTTGAAGTGTATTATGCAGGATAAATGATACATTAAATGAAGTAAAGCTAAGCAAAGAAATATTTACATTTCATTCTTGAGTTTAGCGCTCTAATATTAAATAATGTTTTAGTTCAATAAAGTTTTGCGATTCCAAAAACAATCAAATTGAAATTTCGTGTTAATTTATTTATAAAAGCATAAAATGCGATAAATTGAAGTACATAAATATTACATTTCACTTTTGAGTTTAGCACAAATGCGAACTAATATTAAATAATGGAATAGTTTGTTTATGTTTCAATAAACTTTATTGAAACCAAGAACAATCAAATGGAAAAGGTTAATTGTAGTTTTAGTTTATGTTTGAACATAAAAAGCGGAATGCATTATTTAAAGAAATGAATATATGTAATCTTGGATGCGTAACTAAGCAAATTAAAATTTATAATACTGGTGTGTAATTAAATATGAAAGTTTTAATGTTTGTAAACGGGTAGTGTGTGGTGTTGGTACTCGTACATACACTTGCACATACATGAAATAAAATAATATTTCGTGTTGTCATTTATCCATGAGGGAATGTTAATTTATGAGTGAGTAGTTTTCATAGAGTAGGTGGGTAAATAAAAAATGAGTTTGAATACTAGTATGCGGTCATGATGTTTTAGCGAAAACATATTTCACGATTAACTGTTGGGTATCCCATGAGAGCAACAAGACGGTCGTTTGTCCAAAGTTAAAAGCGAAAACGTGTAACCCTACTATAAAGATACAAGTAGCATATGTAGTCATTTGTTGCTTTAAAGGAAAAACTAGTTATACCTTAAAGATTGAGCAATATATTCACAACATCAAAAAGCCACCTATATTTGCTTTGAAAGCAGCAACAACTTTCAGTAATTGCATGTATGTCAAAATAGAAATTGAAAAGCTCTTGTGGAGTAAGCATGTATCCTATCTATAGTGAGTCTCATTACCGGTTTGCCCTATACAGCTTTTCGTGCTTTATTATTCTTGCACATCAGTGATTCAGCAAAAAACCACATCTCTCAAATATTATTACATCTTCTCGCTTTTTGAACGTGCTTACTACTCTTTCCATCTAACGTAACAATTTTTTTTCTTTTTTTTTTCTTTCAATTTCATTATATTTATTCTGTTATATCTCACCCTACATTTAACCTACTGAATGCATGAGCATTTCATAAATTTTAACATCCTTTCTTGTTGGACTAACGATACTCTTTTAGAAAACCATTTCCAACAACAAAAAAACTTTTCCATTTCGTCCTTTATAAAACCGCAAGATAAAGTAATAAGCATGTTTTAATATAATATTTATACTCGAGAAGAAAAATATCAAACACTTTTATTATTACGTATTATTATTATGTATGTATGTAGTTGTTATTTCTTTTTTTATACTATAAATAAAAACTCTATTCCATAATAATATAAAATATTAAGGTGGATTTCATAATCATATTTAATGCTCCATTAAAATTTAATTCTTTATTAAAGTTAATCGCACAACTGTATATGGAATTATAATAGGAGAATTAGTGTCATTTGATATAGGTTAGTAAAAACAATTGTAGAAGTATATTTTTATTTATATATATTTATATTTAAGAATAAGAATCAATGGAATGAGTAAGAATAAAGCATTGCCAACCTTGTTTTTTTGTGAAAATGTCAGGAACATTTAGGAATACAACATTGGCAACCACATTTATGGCAGAATGAATAAAACGAGAGAATTAAATTGATTATGAAATCGAAAATTTTTAAAATGTCATTAAGCTAATAGAATAGACAATAGAGCATTAACGATTTGATTATAAAATCGACCCTTACATTTGTCAAGTAAGAACACATATTGAAGTTATTAACATTTTGTTGGTATGGTTATGACATTAATATCTTTTTAGTGTCCTTACAAAAAAAATATTCAATCTCCCAAAACTGATAGTAAGTAAGTACTAGGTATGAATATATTTTCACGCCTATCTGTATCCCTTTTAAAGGTAAATAGGATTGTGTTAAGATGATCTTGAAATCTTTCAATTTCCTTATAAAATTTCCTACGTCTCAGGATATAAAATAAACTCTCTTCGATTATACACAAAATTCAATGCGAAAATAATAGCAGCGATCGTTGTGTAAAAAGAAAGCGAAAAAAAAATAGCAATAGGCCTCTTCTTTTTTGAATATAGAGAAAATGTGGGACTTATATTAGAAAAGTTTTTACATTATCAGGTACTTCAAGTCCGCATTCAGGTAATAATTAGCCAATAGCGTGCTTGTGGAAAGTCGGGTCGATATAAAGGGTATATTTTATTTCTCTACCCTTATCTACCTGCGTGGCCTTTATACAATTTCCCTTCGCATGCAAAATGCTGAAGAAGAAAATTCGATGATAATTAAAATTTAGCAACCTCAAATACAAATCAATATACACAATATGAGTGGTGGGTAGGGTAGGCTTGGCTGCTGCTTAAATAATAAATAGATGAAATGGCTAAAAAAACAACATAACAATTCCAATTAGCCATAATTGACGTCGTTATGTAGCATGATTGTAGAAGAAACACGAATACTTGACCGTCATCAAGATGTTCGATTTATCTGAAGTGTTCCCAAGTCAAAGGTCGTTTGTTTAATTGAGCTATGGGCCTTTACTGACTGTTAGCCACTTTTCGATCAGATGATTTCCCATGGGTGCAATTGTCTCATCCCTAAATTCGGCCGTTCAGGTGCGCATTACATTTAAATACAATTACGGAAAACACACTGGCAAATACGACTCGCCCGCGCGTTCAATACAATGCATACTACATTGAATTCGTAAAACATACCATACAATCTATTGTTTGACTACTACGCTTCACCCTCCATTTCCATTTTTGTATCGTTATTATAAAGTTGAAGCACTAGAATTTTGAAAACTGTACGTTTTATAAGCTGGATAAAAGTTTTTCGTGGAAAATTTTCGAAGAATTTCTGCCATTCATACAATAGTAATACAAAAGCATTGCATCAACAAACAATTGAATGTCTGAAGTGCTTTTATTTGAGCCTTAACATATTAAAAAGTTTTACCTTTAAATATTGATGTTTCTTTGGATTGCCGCCAGTTTCCCGAACCAACATTGCGAAATGTTTGTGCGGTTGCATTGTTTAATTTATTGTATACTACGATTCAATATTTCCATAAATTGAACGAATTATATTTTGGTAATATTGAAACATTTTATAATATATACGCTCTGGTATTTCATATGCAATGTCTGTCTACTAAATTACAATGACAAATTGCCGCATTGTTTGTAAAGATTAATTACAAAATAATAATGTAAAAGTAGTAGTCGATTTTGTTGTACTGTGCACATATTTTAAATGTAACGAAACGCAATATAAATTAGTAAGTACCGACTGATATTTTTTCTCCTATTTGCTGCTGATGAAGACTTTAAACAATTTAAGCCATCTTATAAATTAGAGGCATTTTTAGCGCTTGCATTTTTAAGAGTTTTCCAGTGTGTATGTGCGCTTAAAGCATTCCTTAACGACATCAAAGATTCCCAAGTTCCTCAAAAATTTACACCAAATACTAGCGACGTCATTGAATTCTAGGTATAGAAAAGCTTATTTGGTTTTAAAACAAAAGTGCACTCGGTAATTTAGCGTACAAAAGTTTTAAGTGGTTTAGGAAGCTTCCTATGCGCAACAACAAAAAAAAAGTTACAATGCATTAACTTTTTCGTGTTGTAGTAATTTATTTTGGGAGAAAAATACATGAAAACCCACTATAATCATCCCATACGCAGTAGATTAAAGATTTATGGCGTATTTTCCCTGTAATATGTTTCATAAGACTTCGATCAGTCAGCGTCTATCAACGCTCAAATTCTTTTTTATGCAACAAGATAAAAATACAATCTATCACCTGCCATATTACGCCTAATTTAATATCTCATATTCACACGAATGTGTGTATGTGAATATAGGACGCAGGCAATATTTATTATCGCATAAATATATATGAATTAATTTGTCTGAACGCTCGAGTTAATTAAAACACATTCAAGTGATGTATTAGGAAAATTTGTTGCTTGGAATTATTACAATTGTGTGTATCGTTTCTCAGTTGGTGCGCTTTTAAGCTGCGCTTTCTCATTAATGAATATGCCATAAGTTCAAAACAAATATTTCAGACTTGAATGTTGATATGAGAGTGTTGTACTTGCAATCAAAATTAATCTTAAACTCTACTTAATAAAGAGAGAAAGTTGGGAACGGAACGTATTAATCTGTATGCTAACTTGGCACAAAGATATATTTTGATTATAAGGGATTGGGAACTTGATATATTTATTAAAAACTTTTTAATGGGAAAGATACAAATAAATGTAATAATCAAAAAATGCGGAAGTTCTGCTTTCCCAAAAAATATTCAACATTAAAATGAAAGTAAGTATTTCAACAACAAAGTATTGTAAAGTATATATATTTATAATATTATACAATGCAAAGGAAAATAATTATAAAATTTCAAAAGTAAAACATCAAACAAACAAATAGCAAGCGCAGAAAAAAAATGCGCCTCGCAAACTTGGTTTATAAATCACACAAGTTTTCTTTTACTACGAAGTGGTGTTATACACTCACTATTGAAGTAACTTTTAAATAAATTGCGCTGTGCATGGTATATCAAAACAAAATAATTGAATCGCTTTGTCGATGTTCAGTCACTTTAATTGAGCGAATTTATTAAATTTAAATACATTATAGCATATATAGATGGTGGTTTAAATGTATGTATGTAGGATAGATAGATACCAGCCAAATTGCTAAATTATACGGAAGCAACAGACACAAATGCTGCAATAATTGAAATTTTTCTTCGGCAAGTTAGTAGTCCTATTAGAACTATGTCGAAAGGTTGTAGGGTTGCTATTTCTCATTACAATTCCAAGCAGCATGTCTACCCAAATTGGTAGATACTCTGTTTTCTCAACACATACTTTAAATAGTAGAAACATGATTAAGGATTAACATATTTTAGCACCTACCACCATTGCATTGTTGATTACAATGATCATCATCCCTTAAATGATTGGAGATCGTGCATCACACATAAACTACACAAATAGCGGAATTAAATTTTATATTAACATAAAGAAAAAATTAAATGAATATAAATTAACCAAACCAATACTATTAATATAATAAGTGATAATTATTAGTTAATTATATTTATATGATTCATTATAATTAAAAGAAATGCAAAATATTAAATTTTATAAAGAAGCTCATGAAAAAATGTAAAAATACATATTTTACCTAATAAAGGATCATTCAAACCTATAGAAATTAATTCTCAAATAGCCATCCTTTATTGTCCACTAAATATCTACAAAAAAAATACCAACTATAGTAACTTATAATCAATCAAATCCTGTAAATTAGCTTAAATTTTACAGCAGAAAAAGAGAAATTACCAAATTTAAATCTAAATACGAGTATATTTAGCTCAATTCTTTTTAATTCAGAAAATCAAAAATTCTATGGATTACAAGGGATGGATTTTTTACAAACATATCTAAATTTGTAAATGTTTAGTCTTCTTAACACATCCTTTAAGCATGAATAATGATATTTCACATTCTAGCATCAACGAATATTCAAATGTGCACCATCATCATCATCATCCCTTAAACGATTAGTGACCATGCACCACCCAGAAACTATACAAATAAAGAAGCTGAAACGATAACTAACAAAAACAGAAATTTAAAGAAAAGAAGTTGACGACAAAAGTGGACAAACGCTTATTTTAATAAACCATCAAGATTATATTGATAAACTTGAATATTTCATCCAATTTTCACATTTTATAGAAATTATAAATAAATCTAAATCCTATTTACTTACGCAAATAAATATTCAGAGTAATAACCACAAACCCATTAAACCAATATTTAGATAAATAGATAATGCAAAATTGTTGCATGTGGCAAACGAAACTACCAAATACTCTATTTTCCTAATACATACTTTAATCAGTAAAAGGATTAGCATATTTTAACACCTTTGAACATTGCGCTGTAGATCAACATCACTATCATCATCCCTTAAACGATTAGCGATCGTGCACCACTCTGAAACTGTACAAATAAAGAAGCTAAAACATTAATTTAATAAAAACTGAAATTCCAAAGAAATGTATTGACGATTACAAAAGTCTACAAACGCTTATTTTAAACGATCAAAGCTATAGTGATAAAGTTGAACATAGCAAATCATTTCTTTGAATTAAACTAACACCCAAATATTACATTTTATACAAAATTGCGCAACTAATTAGATATAAATAGGTATATCTAAAACATATTTTACCTAATAATATTCAAACTAACAGAAATGAATCCTTAAATAAATAAATATTCAAACTAGTAACCACAAACTAATTAAAACAATAAAAAAATATATACACATAAATACCTATAGATAATGCAAATTGGTAAATACTCTACTTTTCCAACACATACGTTAAACAGTAGAAGGATTAACATATTTTAGCACCTTCGAACATTGCGTTGTAGATCATCATCACTATCACCATCATCATCATCATCCCTTAAACGATTAGCGATCGTGCACCACCCAGAAACTATACTACAACAAAGTGCATTAAAATGTTGCGATAGGCAACATTAACGGTGCGTATTCTCTAGGTAATTAAAATTAATGATCCAAAACTGAAGGAAATTCATTTTGGCAGTGCAACAAAAATTACAACCATAATTTATTTTAATTATTGTCTCTTTTTGCGGCTTTACATTTTTGTTCGCATTTAATTATTACCGTCATTGTTACTTTATACATGTAATTAATTTAAATTAAGTTAAAAAGCTTTTAAATTATTATAACAAAAAAATGTAATTGCAGGTAGACGTGTTGTTCACGTAATAAAAGCAAAAGTTAAACAATTCCTCGTGAATCCATTAATTTTTGTTGTTGTTATTGTTGGTGTGTGTGTGTTAGTGTTTGTGTGTGGGCGCGTTTAATTAAAAATAATTTTTTGTTCGCTGACAAAAGCATGGGGTGGTGTAGTGTAATACATCTCATATTACTAATTTTTATTTTTATTGTTTGGAAATTAGACATAACAATTATCTATGAAGGACCTTTACTAAACTGACGTTTTGTATTTGAGCGAAGGCAATGCAATTGTTCCTACAACCGCCATTTGCAGCAGGAATGCTTCTTTTGTTCACGTTAATTGAATCTACAGACAATTGTTTGGTAAGGTTTTGCCAGATTGTATAAACGTTACCTAAAATTCAATACCAATTACGTTCCAAAATCAAATTTCTTTTAAATTTACGTTCATTATTTTGCTGTAAATGTAAAATCTTCAATCTTAATTATGTTAAATCTATTCGAACATTGCAAATTGGAAATCCATCGATTCTTTCCCAACAGTCATAAGGGAATATGCTTTAATACAGCTTCGAATTACATACAGCTTTGCTACCAATCAACAAAGGTTTAATTAAATGTAAACTTGCTGTAGTACGATGTAGGTAATATAAAATACAGTAACAATGTTATTATTATTTATCTTGAATCTTTAATATTATCATAACCATTTATGTATAAATGTGAATCTGTTTTATTACACAAATGCATATTTTTGAATTTGGTGTTAGTTTTTATAACAGCGCATTGAATTTGTGTATTGTAAAAAATTGAAATGAAATATTCAAATGATGAATAAAAACGGTTTTATGGTGTCGAATTCCAGCAGCTTTTTACAGCGGGTAATAAGCAGCAAATGCGGTATAAACGATTTTAAGACTGTAATCCAAATGTTTGTCAATGTAAATAGTTTAGAGCGCCGATAAATTCCTCACACACAATGCGCCTTCGTTTTCTAACTGTTGGCTAAAATGTTGCCATCGCACATGAAATCATAAATAATCTATACAATAAAAGTAGCAATGAATTCGATTGTAATGATTTTCGCTGGGAAAGGATAACATAAAAGTTACACTGTAGATACAATGTTGCAAAAATATTGTAAAACGTTTAAATTTTAATATATTTTATTAAAACCAAATTTAATAGCACTAAAGGTGTATAATGTTACTTCAATTTTGTGTGGAAAGCACATAGATTTAATTAGAGTAAAGCAGTTAAAAATTGAAACGAATTAACCATAAGTAAGGATTCATCGAAAAATTATGAAAAAACAGGGAAAATACTAAAATTCGTCGAAAAATGATGAAAAACACTGAAAACTGCAAAAATTCATCAAAAATTATGAAAAATTGTGAAAAATGCTAAAATTCATAGAAAAATAAAGAAAAACAGTGGAATTCATCGAAAAATGATGAAAAAACAATTAAATTAATTGAAAAATGATGAAGAAACCGTGAAAATGGTAAAATTAATCGAATAATCATGAAAAAAATAGTGAAAAATGATAAAATTAATCGAAAAACAATTAAAAAACAGTGAAAATCCCAACATTCATCGAAAAATGATGGAAAAGCAGTGAAAAATGCTAAAATTCATCAAAAAATTATGAAAAAACAGTGAAAATGCTAAAATTCATCGAAATATAATGAAAAAACGGTAAAGTATGTCACATTGCAAAATGTAACTTCTTACTTATGCTTTTCCTAATAATATAATTAAATGAAATTTTTATATGCAATTTGCTCCTCAAGTGCGGAAATAATTATGACTTTATTTAATCTTATAATTAACTAAATATTATTATAACTATCATATAATTTTGCTACTGAAATGATTGTTGATTCAATATATCTAGATTTTCTTGAATTATTTGCGCTAATAACGCATTTTTCTTATGAAATTCTGAAAAAGCAGTAAGTTTACCTGTTTGTATACAACTTATATTGCATTCGTAAAAGGACAAAATATAAATTGCGTTTGAATGAAAAAATATATTATTATATATAAGAACTTTTTCTTGCATTTATATAACAGAAATGTTATTGAAAATAAAATTTGACTTTAAAATACAAATCTCTTCCAATAAAATTCAAATAAGTCGCAAAATTGGTCCAAAGTTTCCACTAAATTTTAAATTATTTAGATATAGAACAAATAAAAAAGCCTACTTACTATGAATATTACCTATCCACATATACTTGTACTAACCTGTATGCATGCATAAGAGTCAATAGACCAATAGAATCTTAACCTGCATTTTCTTTTGCAATTTGCATAGAAAGTAAGCCATCTAAATGTAACCTTATTATTAAAACATATTTTATTGCTGAAAATCCTTTATTAATCGTTATTGTACACATACGAAACTCTCAATATCGAATCAGGTTTTTAATTAAATTACAAATCCCCTGATTCATCAGCAAAATCAATCTTTTTTTTGTGTCCAATACACACACGAAAGTAGTATAGTGGCAGTGAGAGTGAGAAAAGTTTAACGATAATTTTCTATAAAATGCAGTGTCATGTTTTAATTAAATAAAAATGCAATAAAATGTAGAACATAATATCATGTAATGTAAACAATAGTTTTGCACAGTAATGGGGTAGACAATGCGAAATGGCCAAAGCTCTCCAACCGTCGTATTGTTGGATTAGTGTTATGAATTTTAAATGGCTTCTATCAGTGGCAGATGGTTGGAACCGAGCAATATGGCAGCTATTAATTATATTCCGTGATTGAAGATGTCTCCTGACAGTCTCCCACCCCCATTATCAGATTAATTAATGCAAGTATCGTGTTTAACAGGGTAGACGTGCAGACGGTGTTTCTGCATATTTTGATGATACTATAATATGGCTTAATAGTCGGTATACCTACATGTCGTGTCCTATCATTTTCATCTTATCTTATATAACTACTATCCATCATAATCACACAACTTGGTTTGACTACAAAATAACCACATACATCGCCACCTAAAGCATATTTTTCTTATCAATACGTTTGTCAACAATAAATACGAGACATTCATGTAGCACGCCGCCGCGCCGCCGGTGGCATTTAAAAAATGAAATGTCAGGAAAATTACACTCTTTATACTCTTTAAATATATAAAATCAGCAATTTCAGCAGCAGCAGCGCAAATAATTTCCATAAATGTTGCACTTGCATTACATTTTTAATGTTATGTACATTTGCCACTCTTATTTTCTTTAATTGTTCGCCGTTTTAATCTGAAAGCGTCCCAATTTGCCATTTTAATCCATTACCGTACATCTACGGTAAGTGCAATTCTGATTTTCCACCACATTTAGTCCAGTACGATAGCACCACTTTAAAAAATAATAATAAGTGCTAGTAGTAGTCTCTCTGTAATAGTAGTAGCATAAGAGAATTTTAGGCTAGTGCACACACAAAATTAATCCCCAAATCAATACAATTTGTTTGGATGTGTGGGGTGCGTTACATAGGATCATAGTATGTAGTACGACATATGCATTAAAAAAATGATACTTTGGCTAAACAAAACGGCAACGGCAAGGCATTCAAATCTGTGCGTAATTTATTTGCAAAGTTATTTATTAGCGGTCGTTTAGACTTTGTACTGATCAAATATTAAAAGGTACTTGCTGCAGGAGATAGCAGATGGTTAATGGGGAAATGAGCAAAGCTTTATTACTTTTTTGTGCGGGGTGCACTTGTGTGCATGTGTATGGTTGAGGAGGATTCTCCATAATACCAGTAAACAAATATATTTTATATAAAATTGATTAGTTTTTTCTTTCTTCCATTCAAGGGTTGTGTTAGTGTAGTATAAACAAGGATCAAAGGAGATTGCGAATTAATTTATAAACCTTTCATAAAAGTAAATTTAAAATTATAAATATTAATAATCGCAAAGTATAAATAATCCATTCATTTTAAACTAAGTCTTTGCAAGATTGTAATACATATCGCATTATTGTAATACATTATAATCGGAATAATTAGATACATGGAGGATACATATATAATTAAATTAATTCATAAGGTGCAATTTTTAACTTACATCTCTATTTTATTTTACTTAAGTAATAAATATACGGATCCAAAACTATACCCATCTTCATTCATGTTTCGGGGAAGAATAGTTTTGGGATCGGCAACCGCTTTTTGTTTCGTCCTCCAGACTTGTGTCACTTGACTTGAAGAGGGCAAATCATTCTAGGCAATGTCTTTCGTTAATTTCTCAGTCAAAAATTTTCTTAGGATTATTAAATGAGTGCATGGCCTTCCTCTATTTTATTACGCATCCAAAATTATTATATTTATCTTCGACAAAATATGCTTTCGATTGTGCGATCGGTAACCGTTTCCTGTTTCGTCCTCTCGACTGGTGCCAACTAACTTGAAGCAGACAAACCATTCTTAACAATGCTCTTTCCTTAAATTTGTTTCAAAGGCAAAAGGTTTCTTAGGATCATAAAATGAGTATGTGGCCTTCCATTTTTACTTGAGGTGATAGCGAATCTATAACAAAAATAATAATTTTAGATAAAAATGTTGTTTTCAAATCAACTATTAAAAGTTTGAATCAACTTACAATAATAAAATTACAAATTATTTAGTAGATATGCGTTCCTTTATTTCCTTCGCTTCTTGGAAGGTTCAAGTTTGTAAGTTTGAACTAATATAAAAATGTTAACATTCGACAAACGTAAATATGTGCTCATATATTAACATCCTTATGTGAATTAGTTAATTTAATTTTATTAATAAAGAGTATGTAGTAGTATTTAGTTTGCTTGGAAAATTACAAGAGTGTGATTTAAGAGATTTGTTGTTAGTAAATTGTAGCGTGAATGATTTGTATCTAAAAGTTAATTTAATAGTAAGAGAGAGAAAATCGTGTATTTAGATTGTATTTACTCTTGTGGAAGTTTTTGGTACCAAGCACTGCGACGCTAGACGCGTAAATACGCGATCACTCAACGTCCATCAAAACGTCAGATGTTGAACGACGCCACGCATTGCCATCCCTTTTACTCTTAATACATCACCTCTTTGCAATATTACTTCTGTCTGTTATATACGTATACTGTATTTTACTCTCTTTACCAAGAAGTATATTGTTTTCAACTTCCCCATCGTTTGACAAGCGGAAAACTGTATTGTATTATTATTCTTTATGTGATGGATGCTCATGGTGAGTGTACCGTTCTTTATAGCTTTGCGTGTCTGTCCACATGATCTACAACATTCTGTGACTTTTCTCTTTCAGTGAGTAATAGTTACGTATTTGTCTTAAAAAGAAAGATTATCGTTCTTATAAAATGTCAACGCAACGTAGACAAATTTCTGATAACGCATATATGCATATTAAATATCTCTTTCGTTGTTGGCTGTTGGAATCTCTTGGAATTGTAACTCTACGCACACACACACAAATACTACACTACTACCATACAGTATACATTCATGCTCCAAGTATTTGAGTAATGATGACCGATAACCTTTCGGCAAACATTAATCATCCACGATTATCAAAACCAAACGATCTTATTAAACGTTTCTTATTTCGTTTTCGGCGGGGATATGAAAGTACCCTCGTCATTTAAGGGTTAAAATTGTTAATGCAAATGTTTTTATAGTTAATAGTAACGTAGATTAACTCTATTGTTTGGTGGAAATCTCACGGGAGGTCATAAGGTCTCTAGGGATAATAGGCTCTTTCATTATTAGCACCAGAAACTAGAAACCATAACTTCTGATTATGTTAAAAGTACGTAACGTTGTTTAAGGCTTACTAAACTCACTATTTAAAACATTAACTTAATAATTAAGATAAGTTTATGTTGATCATATTTTATACTAATGACAGCCATTTTCTTATAGCACACAAAGTCTCAATCGTCATTACGTATAGACCAACTGCACCAGTAGCTTTTAATTAAAATTTCTAAACATCTGGCATATTAAGATTACACTTGCAGCAACCTTTCAACTTTATCATTAAGTTTTTGTTTATTATTCAAAAGTGTCAATTAAATGTATTTCCTGCGCTGCTGTAGTAGCAGCTACTACAACAGCGGTCGACGAAACCAAAAAAATAAATGAATCGATTATTCCAGTTTGTATGGGATTGTGAAGAGAGGAAAAAAAGTGCGGCCCACTGAACATGATTATTGCGTGATGTTCAGTGGGCTGTTATATTACGATGTGCTAATTGAATTGACCACCAACTCTGTTTAATAAATTCTTTTTTACAAACGTATATATTATATAAAAATTCATTTACGACTATATTTATCGTCTGATGGTCCAAATCTTGACATTCACTTTACGCCGCAATTTATTAACATGGAAATGCAATTTTATTTTTGTTTCTTCTTTAATTGTAAATTTACTTTCTCAGTCTCTATAAGCAAACATCAAGGTCATCCCTTTATGTATGTAAGTATGTACTGCTGTACAAAGCAGCAGGTATATAAAAGAATGCCGCTTTGTGGAAAAAAAAGTTTGTTGCACAACCGCACGTTTTGCTTGAATAAATTTCTTTAACATTTGAATCTGAAATTTGGAAACAACAAGCAATAAGAGAATTTATTGTGACAGGGCTTAAAGTTTACCGCACACATACATATTTTTATACTAAGACGATTTCTTACACCCCTAAATCTATTAGATTACGCTGCTTTCGTTTATTATTAAGAGGGGCTAGTGTGTTGACTCACCTCCTAGTTCTTGTAGTATAAGGTACATACAACCAACGTACAAGGGTGGATGTGTTGAAACACATGGGACCTTTGCGGGATGAATGTGACTCATGTCAGGATTAGAATTATATGATCCGTTTAGAATACATGCACTCCTGTGTTGAAGAAAAATAAAACGTTGTTTTAGTATTAAATTGCTTATTCAGTGGAGTGCTTTTCATTTCATTGCATGCGGCCTCCTGCCTCCTGCTTTGCTGCTGCCTATTGTGTACCCACACACATATTTGAAAAGACCATTCCTTCGAATTCCAACTGAAAACAGATTGATCAAGTTTTTAAACGCATGCGGTAGTTTATACAAAACTTTGCCAATTTCCTAATAAAACTACCATTTATTTTAATAGCTCTCGGGCATTTATGAAATGCATTAAGAATCACTCTTGTGGAAGTTGTGATAATACAAGACTGTACCATGCATAATAAGCAGAATTTATATATATATATAAATAATATTTTCGTCTTGAAAGAGGGCAGATTTTATTGTGTGATTTATATGTGCTCTAGGTGGAATATAAAGGGATGCAAACTCTAAGTAGGGACATATTTCCCAATTTGTTTGGTGAACCTGGCTCCCCACGGACCTCCATTCCTCGTTTGTAAAAACCAAAGTAATATCTACACACAGGAAATGTATGCTCGTTTTGGTAGAAACAAATATAGCATGCCGTGCTCTTTACATTACCGCACAACACCGCAAAAACACACACAATCGTTAAACAAGAAACATAATTCACACACACACAAAAAACAATTATTTTCGTAAATTAGCCAAATCCTCACATGGAATAGTAGTAACTACAACCATTAGAGTAGAGACGAGACGAACACATCTACTCTACGACGAACTTTAGCGGTGGCGTAAAAGTTTCCCGGTACAGCTACACTTCCACTCACTATTACATGATACGAATGTCAATTTCAAAACCGAATATTGAGAATATCAATGCCATGTCTCCATTTCCATAACAATGGTACAATCAGCACGTATCAGACGATATTCTTGATGCAAGCTGCTTTTTTTTCGGTTGTGTGCGCTGTACTATGTTAGTATGTGTATCTGAAAATTGAAATTGTGGCGGATTAGAAAACGTTGAATTTATCTAAACATATAGTATACGGAGTGGCTCGAAAACATTTACTTATTAAATTTTTATATCCCTTCAGAGCCATAAAATAGCTATGCGTCTTGGAAAAAAGCTACGTTTGATTGAAAAATTTTTATTACTGACATTTATTTGAATAGATTATGCAGTTACATACGTGACTGGAATGCGCGCTGTAAATAAGATGTAGCATAATTATAAAAAATCGAACATTAATAATTTTGGATTAAGCATTTTAATATAAATATCAAAAGTGGCAATTTTATGAAGCGATAAAATTCTTATTTATTGTAATGCCTATAAAATAATAATGCCTAGTTTCATTGCGTTGTTATAAATCGAAACATGTTTTGATGTTAATTTAATACTAAAATTATATATTATACATATATACGTCGTACAATAATAAAAACTTCTATACTCAATTCAATTTTAGGTATATAGAAATAAAATAATACACCTTTATAGATATGTGTTTTCTAGGCATAAAATTGTTTTAACACATTTAGACTCTACGTATGTGCTTTGGAGCGCTGTAAAACTAACTTATTACTATTTATTTGTCGATGCCATAGAGGAGAATTTTATCATGATATTTTAAATCTAATCTGCCCAATGAATTTCTAATGATTAATTGACTTAACCATTTCTCACTTAATTCAGATCAAATGCAAATAATTTTTTATATTTCTGTTTCAGTTACCAAGGTAAAAGCCCAGGGTGGGCAGGAACTTGGATATATTTACCTTCGATCCATGATCACCAGTGAATAAATGAATGCCCGCCAAGCAAATGGACATTTATAATAAGTAATTTTTAAAAAGTATGCCTTGTAGTCCTATTTAGCTTCTGTAGGTAATATTCAGTTGTTGTTTCACATCTTAATTAATTCTCATGCCAAACTGATAATTATGAAGGAAGTTATTATATATATTATAGATATGTAAATACTTTCTAGGCATAGAATTGTTTTTACACATTTAGACGTTATATGTGCTTTGGAGCGCTGCATAACAAACTTATTACTATTTATATGTTGTTGCCATAGAGGAGAATTTTATCATAATATTTTAAATCTAAACTGCCCAGTGGTAAACGAATGAATCCCCGCCAAGCAAATGAACATAAAGTAAATTTTAAAAGTATGTTCTATTATTGCTCCACTTAGCTTTTGTAGGTAATATTTAGTCGTTGTTACACCTCACAATTAATTCTCTTCAACTGCCAAACTGAGAATTATGTAGGAAATTATTTTATATATTATAGATATGTGTTTTCTAGGCATACATTTTTTTTATACATTTAGACGCTATATGTGCTTTGGACCGCTGCATAACAAACTTATTACTATTTATTTGTTGATGCCATAGAGGAGAATTTTATCATGATATTTTAAATCTAAACTGCCCAGTGGTGGTAAATGAATGAATCCCCGCCAAGCAAACGAGCATAAAGTACATTTTAAAAAGTATGTATTATAGTTGTATTTAGCTTCTGTAAGTAGTATTTAGTCGTTGTTTCACCTCATAATTAATTCTCATGAACTAACTACCAAAGTGATAATTATGGAGGAAATTATTTTTAACACATTAACTTTTATTTAATCTGACATATAATAAAAATCTTGTTTTCTAATTAACTATCTTGTCATTAAACCAGTTTTTGGCATAAGCGATTATATATGGCCCGAACAAAAATTTATGCTCAAAAATTTGATAGTGTAAATGCAAGTTGTTTATTCATTACGCAGTTTGATATGAAATGTATTATTAGAAGAAAAGTTTAATAAATATACAGTTTTATATGAACATATTACAAAAATAGCTACGCTTGGCCTAATTTCGCTTTATTAACTAATGTTATTCTCAATTTTTACAAAATATACAAAATTTTGTTGTTGTCCCTGTGGAGTTGTGTGGTCTAATTTTGTGACAGGTAAAATGCCTTTATTTAAAAGTTGTTTAAGGGTAAATTCCCAAAAACCCTGCTGCAATTAAGCTTTATAGTAAGTAAAAGTTGCGTTTTTTTAAATTTAATTATTGATGTTTAATCATTTTACCATCTAAATAAACTTAAACTACTTATTGTACTTACTTCCAATTAAAACCTAGTTTGTTATTGTTTAATTTTGAACATTGAATATTGAAATAACAATAATGATTCGATCGCATTAATTCAAGGCGCTCAAATTCACCACATAATTGCTTTCAACTAGTTTGAACAGGAACAGTTTACATTATTTAGATTTACCGAATGAATTGACTTTTAAGTCAAGCAAAGTAAAACAAACTAAATTTGATTTTGAGCGTTAAAGCATGCTGCTTTTTTTAGAAGAAATATATTTCTACAGGCGCAATACTTAATAGATTTTTTTACTTATTACATAATTTTAAATTAAGGTTTTAACAACCTTTGCGTTGTGTTGTAGATTGAAAAAGTTCAATTACATCATAAAATTCACATTTACGTGCGCGCAGATATAGAAGTTCATCTTGCGATAAAAATCTTGAAGTGATTCTCACGGCAAGAATTTTGATAAGAATGATGTTGTCTATAATGAACTGAGAAAATATGAATTTCATACGTAGTCGTCGTAGTGGTGTGGTGTGGTAGATTGGCTATGAAAATCTTGACACAAACATCAGCCATATGCTGTCTGGGCCCTTGTATGTAAAGACTTTGAAATTTTGTGTAGAAGACACACATGGCGTGCTCGTAATATTGCAATGCCAGTGGATATCGCCTTGAGATTGTAATATCGTGAAAGAAGGACAAGTCACAAAACAATATATGCGTTGTCAAATTTGCATAGTAAACTTCCACATTGTCAATAAACTTAAAGCTTAGTGAATGTTTTTCAATGTTGCAGAGCAATCACAACAAGGAACAAATTGCATCTTGTTTCGTGCGGAATTGATTTATTGAATGGCTTCGATCGGCGCACAGAAGGTAACTTTTATAATAAATCGTTTCTTTGTTTTATGTTACAATTAATCACTTACAGCGAAACCGTAATTTTTAATTATCTTAACCCTTTTTTCTCAACAGCACCCAAAGGGACTAAATAATTAAAATTGAGCGCTTTTGGCATATGGGTCTTCACACACAAAAACCAATAGATTTTGTTTATAATGAGGTTTTTTTTCAAAGTAATTATTTTCATTGCCTTTTTCTATATGCATCAATCATGGCCTGACATTTTTA
Source organism: Adinopsis sp. GC000173 (assembly GCA_030264715.1). Lineage (NCBI taxonomy): Eukaryota > Metazoa > Arthropoda > Insecta > Coleoptera > Staphylinidae > Adinopsis > Adinopsis sp. GC000173. The sequence goes on along the minus strand of JARJDW010017080.1, from coordinate 5,244 downwards.
CAGCGCGCACCTTCTTTAAGAATGGCAATTTTTCCTGTTCGGCGGAAGGTAGAGAGAACTTTTAAAGGCAAATTTTTGTCACGCACCGCTCTCAAATTATCGATGTTAGGAAAAGAATAAAATTCAATTATCGTGTGTAGATGATTCGGTATTCAGCATTCAGCAGTCGGAATTCTCCCAATACTATTACCAAAAATATTTTTCAAACGTAATCAATTCGTTATAGACGAAGGCTACTTTTATATATTGCGGGTGGGCTTTATTTAAAACATTATTGCCCCCCCATAAAGGCATAAATCAGTTGGATCTATACACAACAACCATCATATTATCACTCTTGTTATTGTTGCAACTATTTACTGTATAAACAGATGTGTTGAATTTTTGCTTTGTTGATACATTTCCAAAGCAAAAAAAAATGTTTATAGCCTAGATTCCTACCACGCGCAACGTTTATATTAATAACTAATCAATAAACAAATCGAGGAGGTATGAGGTTGAATGAACTATGTGTGTTGTTTGTCACAACTTTATTTTTTTAACAATTATCTATATATATATAAAATTGAATGTGTGTCTGATGTGTGTATTCGATAGATTCAAAAATCATACATTCAAATTGTTTAATATAGTCCAAAGAAGGTTTCTGGCATATTAAACATTAGAAGAAGACGTTATATTCGATAAAATATGACAGCTGTCAGTGTGACAGGACAAACATTTACATTTACTCCTTGCAGAAAATCAAATTTATACCTCGATACCAGCAAGACCCAAGTAATGCGTCGAATAATTGACTTTAAGATCTTAAAAACATAATCAAATTTTAAACGGAATATTATTCTAATCACTCTTCACTGAGCTAGAGCAACGCGTGGCTGAGAAAGCAAGTTATCTATAAAGAATCAATATATTTTAAATCAAGTTGGGTCACTAGTTTATTAAATTAATAATAAAACATTAATTTAACGTTAACGTTTCTTCTAAAAAGATTGCTAGATTGATTGGAAATATCAGTTATTATTAACAAACGTTTTTAAAATGTCGATATAAAGATTTAGTTACAAGCGAGTAGTTTACGGTTTTGCTTTTCTTGCGATAAATCTCATGTATAAAAAATTGCCGGTATTTATTTGAAAGACGGCTGGGTAAAAAAAAGCGAAATATCAGTTGGTAAATTGTAGTGTGCAATAATAGCATTAGTAGTAATGTTAAAAAAATGTGAACTTTAAGAATAGTAATTTAACACCAAGTACTGTAACTAGAATCCGCCCTCGTAACAGGGGTCCGTAGTTCTTCGAAGAACCCCCAGGGCTTTCAACCCAAAACGTTAAGATTGCGCCCTGTCCGCACCACTGTAGGACATCGTTTCCAACACTACGGGAGGTGTGAACGCTGCTCAGTTTTTGTCGATTATTAATATGGATATTGTGTTTCTCATTAGAATTAAATGCAAGAAATAATCATTTTTTATCTCTTCACGCACGCACCATCACACAATCATCTTTTAAATTGATTCCTTCTGCGCCATACATACCACAATATCTATATGATTAAAATCAATTACAAAGATTTTTTAATCTCACCAGCCACATAAATTTCACAGCAATTGCTTTTTAAACATTTTATATGCACACATAGGATTTCAGACGCGGTGTGTGTTATTTAGTATTATTTAGCTCTAAGCGCATGTAATAAATTGCGCCAAATGTAGACTCTCAAATGATATTTCGATTACAATACGACTTGCTGTATCAAATCTCGATAGGTTGTACTGATTTATTTGTCAATATAATATCCTGCAGCAAACATCTGACCTATTTTTCTATAGAAAATTATCCGACGTAGAATGTCAACGATATTACTACAGCAGGCCATATGCGAGGCGCACGACAATAGCGATTGCAACCCCAATCTGAGATTATTGTACTATGAGTAATGTTGAAATAATAACTGTGATGTATGCATACATGCAGAGACAAATTTGCAGTTCGTATAGCTAAAATAAATAACGTAATTAGATTAGTCACAATTTGTAATGTTTAAACAAAATGTAGATAATAATGTTGCTCTTGTCAGAATTCAGGACTAATCATTTAGAAAAATAACCGCAAATAAACAAATAAAAAGTAAAATAAGATGAAACATACGAAATTTACGCTTTGTGATAATAAAACAATGATTTTAATTAAATTATTCGCGCACAATGGTGCTCGAATAACATTCCCTTTTTTGTCTAGACCATTCAAATTTTTAAAGGTATTGAATTTCAATGGTTTTAATTAAATTTGCATTTATGGGGTTTTCTTGTGCGCGCAGCACACGAAATATCATCGAAACCAATTATTTTAAACTCAAAATTATAATAAATATATGTGTAAGTACGATAGATAGATAGATAACAAACTCGTGAATGGTAATTCGTTTTGCAATTATTTTTCCACGAATAACGGTAGAAAATTATTATCAATTTGAAAATAAATTGTGTACTACCAGATATGTATGCAGAAGTATTTACTATGTTAATTGTAATACTAAAGAAGAATTGTTTATTAATTGCCGTGTCTCATAAATATAAATTAGAATTTTCTTGTTGTTTTATTAACAAAAGTAAACTTTTTTAACACACATAGAAGTAGCAGTATACACTCACATACTGAGACTTATAATAATAACAAATCGATAGTATGCGTTACCTATATATAATTAAAACTAATATACAACACAAATGTATTTTTTTCTGCTATAAAAGTTTAATAGAATAACATCGTAATATAGTTGGTTACTTATACAGGATGTCATAGAATACACTTGCAAACGTAGGTTAACTTATCGTTAATAGATTTAACCATTTCTCCCACTTCATTTAGACCAAATAATAATAAATTTTTATTTTTCTGTTTCAGATGCTAATGTAAAAGCCTAGGATGGCCAGGAACTTGGATATCCCTTTCGATCCATGATGATGACGTAGGTAGAGGACATTGTAGACAACCAAATATTAATATCACTCAATTTTACATTAATTCATTAATATGTCATGTTGTTCACACTAATCGGGAAATGCAAGTGAGGGAATATAACAGAATACAGCTTGTTGTATAAAATGTATACAATCACTATACACCAGAGTAAAATCCGAATTGTAAGTACGAAGACACACTGTCCTGCATTTCGCAAAACACAATAAAAATCGTGGCTTTTTATAGAATACATTTTATGATGACCTACACATCATTACAAGGGGGTGTTGAAAGTAGTGGCCATTGCTTGAATTGCATTCATAGCACCAAAGCGATATGGATCGTCAAGCATTTTTTTTTGTAGCAACCACGATTTTAAGATCTCGCTTACAGCACGTATTTTATTTTGCGCCTACAATAAGTTTTTATATGATAGGAGTAGTAACTTATACAGCGTGTCTTAGAATTCAAACCATGACAACACCTAATTTTACAAATATCTCATAAAGATAAAATCAAAAAGGCAGTGCAACTTTTTACAGAATATAACTTACAAATCATTGTTTAGACCCCAAGAGAGTTGTGGCCACTGGTTCACAGCATTGATGCCATGATAACCGACTAACATTTTTGATTATACCTGCCAGTTCTCTTGCTGATCTTATGATTTCACATATGTGTTCGTATTCTGCTCAGTAGCATTTACATACCTCAAATTAGTACTGCAACTACCGCCAACTATTTGAAGATGTTACTAAATACCATATAGTTTGACGTTTATTTACAACAATTTATAGGTGATGTTCGTCACGATAAAATCGTCATTGCTTAGATAAATAATAATACGAGCAATAGTGGGGTCATTATAATTCTTAACCATTCTCTCTACCTATCTACCCTAATAATAATAATTTCTAATCGATATTCATGAACACCCTGTATAAATAAGAGTGTTGAGTGTAATTATAAAAGTTTTCTTTTATGAAATATGAATGCATTATTGCAGGCGCTTTTTTGAGATTATGCACGGAGAGAGGCAAATAAATAGATTAATTAAATAATATGTGTATAGCGCGCCATTGGGGTTGTCATAATAAATTATTGGAGCGAATTCGGTAGTGCACTTAGCCCAAGGTCCTTAGGGATGTTCGATGCACGTGTGATACTTATAAATATTAGCATATGAGTGGGTTATACAAAATGCTCTTTCCCATGTGGTCTAATAAAAATATTTATTTTATTACGCATATATATTGTGGCAATAATAAAGAGATGATTACGGTAATGCATTAAGGATATTACTCTCTCCCACCGTGAATTAGTTTATAAACATTTCATTTAAATTATTATATATTGCGATTTACATTGAATAACTTTTAACGCGTTACGTTACGCGCGTATAAAGTTTTTCGGGCCGAGAGCGGATTTTTACATAACAAGTTTTCGTACTGCGTCTTTCCGGTTAGGTTTATCACAAACACATCCATCTTCAAAAAATAAGTCGGGGAAAAAACAACGGACTTGTCAATTTTTTCGAATAAGTTATTCTGGTTTGTTTCACAAGAAGATAGAAAATGCGCGCGCGAGCGAGCGAGTGTGTTGAAATTATTTTCCTATCAATACCTTGCGAAACTTCAGACACAAATATTTATTTTCTTACATAAACATTTCAGAGAAAATGCTAAGCGTGAGGTAATGCAAAATGTTATTTATAAATTTATAACTAATGTACTTCCGCCAGAATAAATTCACGAATATTTTCTATTTGCACGTAAAACAGGGCGACGCTTCCTATTTAAAAATTACAAAAAAACAACATTTTTGCTGAGCACGAAAGTGAAGAATATAATATAGACGACTAAAATAAAAATACATAATAAATTTCGGCAAAGTTAAATATAATATAAAACATTTTTTTTACTCGTTGAAACACATTAATTTGTCTGGTAGAGTTGCATTCATTCATCCTTATGCGATACAAAACTTTATATTGTATATTATACGCGCAAAAACTTGGAAATTTTTATGACTTTATGGTATTATTTATTTAAAATATGATTACAAAAGCAAATCGTAAAACTTGCCATAATGAAGTGTAGTAGTGTAGTTCGTCTATTCATTTTTAATTTATAATTTTAATGAGTCATAATTGCATGTTCGTATTTACAATATGATATTATAAAATAGATAGGTAATTGCACTTTTCTTAAAGGTACATAAACTTTAAACAGTTGCAGTAAAATTTCTTGAAAACTGTTATTATTTTAAATATTTATTTTAT
>JARJDW010017077.1:0-14797 GCA_030264715.1 Adinopsis sp. GC000173 | reverse complement strand
GATTCGCCGCCGCTTACCTTTGCGCGCTGCTTCCTTTCTTTCTTCTTCCTCCTCCTCTGCCGCCACGCCACACGGACGCGCTTAATAAATTATCTAGATGTGCATAAATTTTTTAGGACAAGCAATTCGGCAAGGTGGCTTTATTCTTCCCACACACGAATCCAGAGGCGGAAGTCATCTCTGGCATCAAGTGCTACAAGCTGTACAGCTTGAAGCGGGCGTACTTGGGCGAAACGTTTTTTTGGGGATTACTGCCCCAGCCGGGGGATCAGCTAGTATTTAAGTTTAAAGCACCAATATTAATTAAAAGGTAACGTAAATCCATCCATCCCTCTACATCTTGTCGATGATTATTATATTATATGTATGTTGTATACTGTTTCGCAGATTCTTCTTTCGTAGCGGCAATGCGGATCATCCTTCCGATAAATTTTATAACACAACCATTGAGGTGCTCCCAGTCGAATCAAATCCATATGTAAATTCCCAGAATGTTACTTCGGATGGTTATATTGTTGTTGGTGAGTTAAACATTATAACACGTTTACGATCTCGACGTAAAACGAATAACAACAACAACAACAATAGTTGGATGCGCGATGCGTTAATAATTGATATTTGATCGAAATGCATTATACTTTTATGATTGGGGCGTGTGCATTATCATCCAGATCTAGAAGTAGTAGCAAACAAAGCCTCGATAATTGATTTGGTTTTAGTGTTTGTCAATGTTTGTAAAGGCTGCCACATACTGTGCAGAGCTAAAACAACAAAAGCCGGTAATTTTTCTAGCGATTTGGCAACTTGCGTATATTGTTAGCATTGAATACGATAAATTAATAGATTATTGTCCGATTCGATTCCAATTTTCGTGCGTTAACAATCCCAAACTTACGCACACTCAATTTGGAGAATCTAAAGATAAAGTTAATATATGCGCAATGTATGTCACTGATTGCCATCGGATTGTCAATACATACTAGAACTGAGAATATGTGCCGAAGAAGTAAATATGTCATGTGCTAAAAACTGATGGATGTATGTTGAGTTGCGAGTAAGTCGGTTCTCGGCTTTTTAAATTTTTGGTAAATACACTTTTTCTAGTAATTTAAAAAATAAATACAAGATGGAAGAAATTTATATTATAAATGGAATTTTATTCAATATTTAATACACAAATTCAATTCATTATGTTCTACTAGCTAAAAAACAGTGGACGTATGTTAGGTTGCGCTTGCGAGTATATGTAACGAATATCCATAGAAGTTATATATACCTCTATGGATATAGAATATGGAATATGGAATGCAACCCAACATACATCCGCTAGTTTTTAGACACTACTAGTACTATAGAGGCATCTGATAACCCAACATACATTTGCGATTTCTTAGCCTCTTTAAAACACAGTTCGTCAGGTGCAATTTTGGCTTCAGTTTTCGTACATGGACTACTCCCTCCAAAATGTGTACGGTGCACCTCTATGCAAATAGCACTGATTGACATCGAATCAGTAAATTGTAGTTAAGAAATAGAAAATAATACAAGTTTATATTAATAATTCAATTCTTTTTGATATTTCATACACAAATTCAATTTATTATATTTCCTTAGCTAGAAAAAGGTAGATGTATGTTGAGTTGCTGGTATATAGTCTCGCATTTTCTGAAGTTTATTGGTGTACGACCATTCGGAATATATGCAATTCGGTATACAACCTGTCGTGGCAACAAAACTTTACCTCGGTATACAATCAAAATTGACTATCAGACATAATTTTTGCAATTTTTCGAGTTATTGTCACAAAATATCATTAAATTGCTATTTTGTCTTGCTATTTTATGTTTTTTATCCATACAAGTTATATGTATTCAAAACAATTTAAATCTCTTTAATATACTGTAACAAGTTGCATTTTTTAACAGAGAAGGGATTAATTATTTTTACATTGGGTTTTATGGGAAAAGTTATTTCAATATAAATCCAAACTTCTAAAACGCATTAAAATGCCGTATACCGAGAGGCTCTACTGTATTTCATATATGTGTCGAATTTGAATCCCATTTTTTTATTATCTATCATGCTACTTCTAGAACTAGATTGTGTGCGACACAACAAAACCTTTATACTCGTACTATTACGTAATACGCCGTCCTATCGGTAGCTTGTTGTTGTTGTTTTATATCGTTTGTTGATCGTGCCGTTTCTTCTTTATTTATTTTTGCAGTAGCAGCAGCACTCGCACACATATGTGTGCAGCAGCAGATAAATCAATAAAGCCGTTGTTGAAACAAAGCGGTGGAAATAATGTACTACTACACATTTTTGCTAATTGCTTTATTTATTATTACAAACTCGGCTTTGTTTCGTTACCTACCTACCTGTCGGTTCGTTTTTTTTTCACTTACTTATTTATCTGCTGCGCGATGTGCGCGATGTTGTGTGGATTCTGAAAGGCGGCACCTACAGTAGTAGAAGCAGCGAGATTATTGTGTGTGATGAAAGAACATTTTGTACTGTTAATCAGCTTTGTTTGCGCGCTTTCGCCGTGTGTTTTGTGTGTACGAGGATTACGAGAACGTATATACGCCGCACGGGAAGGAAAAAAATTAATTATTATGCATATTCAATAACACTCGCGAGTACGCTTTTAATGCCGTTTTTATACCTACCTATTATTATTTATCTAGCAAAACAAAACAATATAAAATGTCATTAAAATTCAATTTTGCGCGCGTTCGTTCGTTTAATTTCGTAATAATTAATATAATGCTTGTGCGCATTGCAAACATCCTCTTGTTCTTCTTCTTTTACAAATGGTATTTTTATGCGATATATGCGAAAATCTCTAAGCGCGCAATCGTTGCTGTAATTCTCTCTTCTTTTCCTTCGCATTTTTTCTTTTTGCTAGGAACAATAGCAATTTAAACAAAATTCGTAATATATGTGGAAAATTTATTACCAGCGCGAAAATCTATTCTTTTTCACTGGTACAGTAGATCATAAATTTGATAATTAATTAATATTATTATTAGAAAGCTAAATTCATATATGTATATCCGTATAAACTTGAAAAAATTGCTTGGCAAATGCGATCGAAATGTCACTTATTAACAATTTTTATCGATTTTCTTCAAATTTTTACATTTTTCAAGCGATTTTCATCTAGTTTTTTTTTGTATTATCTACCTCTGGAAGTGTCCAAACTAGTAATCTACAAAGAGAATTTGAAGAAAATCATTTGGGAAATGCGATCTTTCTATTAAAATATCACTCATTTGCAATTTTCTTCTAGTTTTTTGCATTATCTACCTTTGAAAAGACAAAATAGTGAGACAATCGCCTAGAAAATGCTAATTTCTCACCATTTACATTTTTTAAATAATCATTAACATTATTATTAGTAAATCTATTATAATTTCGAAACATGCTTTAAATACAACTTTGCGCGCTTTGTTTCGTTTAATTTCGTAATAATTGCAAACATCCTCTTGTTTTCCTTCTTCTTCTTTTTCTTCTTCTTCTATACAAATGGAATTTTTATGCGATATATGCAAAAATCTCTAAGCGCGCAATCGTTGCTGTAATTCTTGTCTCCCTTTTCTCTCCGATTTTGTCTTCTCTTTCTGGGAACAACAGCAATTTGAATAAAATTCCGGATAATTGCCCCCGCTGCCGCTGCCGCTGGATTAGATTTTCCCGGCAATTGATTTTGCGCAATGTGCGCGCTTAAGAAATTTATATCGTTGTGTTGCGTTTTGAAACGATTTGCTCCGTTTTGATAGTAATAATGTTAATTGATCATCAAATTTGCGGTCTACAATGCTACGCACTAGTGGAGACGGGTAAATTTTCGCGATGGCCAAAAATGTGAACATCGGACACGATTTCTGAATGTTGATGTAGTTATTGTCACATGTAAATTTACATTTTCCAAGCGATTTTCTCCGTATTTTCTTTGTAGCTCACTAATTTAAGTCTATTCAGAGGTAGACAATAAAGAAAACTAGAAAAAAAATGGGAAAATTAGCATTTTCCAAGCAACTTTATGTAAATATTCTGTGTAGATTACTAGTTTATGACTTTTCAAAGGTAGAGGATGCAAAAAACTAGAAGAAAATTGCTTGGAAAATATGAAAATTCTATGAAAATCGATAAAACTTGCAAATTAGTGACATTTTAATAGAAAAAACGCATTTCTCAAATTATTTTCTACAAATTCTATTTGTAGATTACTAGTTTGGATCCTTCCAGAGGTAGACAGTACAAAAACTAGAAGAAAATTGCTTGGAAAATGTAAAAATTTAAAGAAAATCGATAAGAATTGTAAATGAGTGACATTTCAATGTAAAAATCGCATTTTCTAAGCGTATTTTGGTAAAGTTTATACGGATATACATCCAATTTGTGGTCTACTATACAAGTGAAGAAGAGTAGATTTTCGCGATGGTGATAAATTTGCCACGGCGTAAAAAATACCAAATGTAGTTGAGCGATGAATTACGCGAGTTCCATGATGCGCGATTTCCAATTGCTGCTACTAACTGCAACAGTTATTGAAATATGCACGCGAAATTTGACTTGATGATAATGAACGAGTATTACACGACTGAGAAGCGCATTATAGTGCGATAAATTTCTTGTCAGACATCCGTCACTAAGCGTATCTCGAAAATATGTACAACGTTTTGAAACGATTTGTCCCATTATTCCTAATTTGCAGTTTTCTATGAGAGTAAATTTTCGCGACGCTAATGCAGTGGCTGTAATGGTTATGCAATGTATTAGGCGCGTCGCGGATGCGGTGACGCTTCTACCGCTGCAGTTATTGAAAAGTTGATTTCCTACACGAGTAAGAAGAAGCAGTACACGCTATATTCTTACATAGAGCGATAAATTTCTTCTCCAACATCCAGCGCTTAGCATATTTCGAAATTAGAATGGCTTCGAAAATGGGAAATACGAAAAGCGCTTAGCTAAGCTTTAAAATCTTATAATAATTCCGCCCCTGTAGCAATTTAAATATAAATCTGGATGTACCACCGGCGACGAGTCTTGTGTTCAGGCAGCAAAAATAAATGAAACGCGCATTTATTTTTTTGCGATTGCTGCTGCTGCTGCTGCTGACATTGTTTTTCCTTTTCTTCATGCTTTTCTTTCTTCTTCAGTACATATGTTTTGTGTTTAAATTGCGCTTTATATGATGATGATAATAATATATATAATATAGTGATATTTACGTAACGTAAACTAATAACTATTTACAGGAAAGTTTGACAATGTAGGCATAGCCACCGGCAATCCGGATGAAAATTTGGGTCGGGTCACAGCGCTTCGTCTCTACGTGCACAGCGAGAGCGACAATTGGGCTATATTAAGCGAAGTATGTACTCTGATGTTTTTTGTTTCTATTACACATACACATACACACACAAAATAAGCAAAAATGGTGGGTATGAAAAATTATTAGACATTTCACAGAAAAAGTGATTTGACTTTTTCCATGAACATCATCAGCATAGCAAACTAAAAATTAAAAAGCTGCTGGTTTATTCAGGCTGCAAAAGTAAAGTTCCGGCTAAAAAATCGACAAACTTTTCATTTTCAGTTTGTTATTCACATACAATGCATCATGTCATAATTTTTTCATGGAAATTAAAATGTGGCGTTGGATTCTGGCTAAAACTAAATTACAGTTTTGCTTCAATAGCCATATTATTTTTGTATATATTGGCGAGGTCTTCAAACTATTTTTCTGCACAACATGGGCCATGTTCCGATTATATAAATGAATTAAGTATTTTGTAGAAAAAATTAACATTATTTCCTAAAAATGTTAAAGTTACATGTTTATATTTAATTTCCAACAAACTTTTCATATTTAGTTTGTTGTTTAGCAACATCATTTTCTAATTTTTGCAAGAAAATTAATTGTGACCATCGATGCTAAAAGCTCAACTGCGCGTAGTGGTTTAATTTATATGTCGCCTTTGATACAAGAGAAACAACTAGGTTGCATTAAGTGAAACATACATTTGGTTTTTCTACGAAACAAACAGACGAGACAATAAAAGTATATGAAAATTATTGGATATTTCGCAGAAAATGTAATTACTGTTGTTGTCTCCATCATATATTTTATGTCTAGCTGCAAACAATGGTTTATTATTTATAAAATAATGCACAATTTCAGAATTTTTCAACGAAATTATTTACATGTTTTAGACATTAGTGATTGAAAAAGTTTTAACTATATGTGAAGAAGCCAAGATGCACTTGTTTTACTTATTTATATAGTTTATTATCATGTTTCTGACTGTTTGACTTTGACAATGCTGAAAGGCAAAACTGAAAAACTTATCTAACTATTTTTTACTTAATATAACAACTTAACAAGATCTATACAAAATAGTGCAATAAACAAAAATTTTCATTTTTAAATAGATCTTCGCATTTTTCATTTAAAAAAATGCAAACATATTTACAAACTATCCAGTTGATGGTGATGTCACAACACTGTAACAAACAAATAGAAATTTGGTGAACTATTTATTTTTTCCTTTTACACCTACACCCTTTATTTTGAGACTAATTTTGCTCACAGCGAAACCTTCTATTGCAATATTGCAATTTTCGTCAAATATTTTTGCGATTTATCAAATTTGTCTAAAAATTTTATAGAAATTGTCAAAAAATCTCGAGAAAAACTTTTTTAAAATACAAAAAATAAATAAAAATTACGAGTTTCCATAAATTGTAAAGGTATTTTAACAGAATAATCACAAAAAATCGCAAGTAAACTCTTTAAAAATGCAATCCAATTACAAATGTTAGCATTTTCTTCAAAACTTGCGTACAGACAGTTTTTTTTTTACTTTTTTTACTTTGAAAAGGTCTATGCTTTGCGTGAGTAATCATTTCTCACTTTTTGTTTTGTGTGAGTGTGTGTGTGTACGTATGTATCAGTTAATCGATTAATTTTACTAATGGTCTGAGTGTTTCGATTTCCAGATTCATATACAAGACGAATTCTCAACTATGAGGTGACCCCAAGTCAGCGGTCGAGTCTTCATGTCCTTTCCTCATGTTCGCCATCGCTACACGCTCGACCGCCACCCCCCGCATCCTCTGTGATATATAATGAACAAGCACGCATTTTACGTGTTTATTGATAGACAACACCATTTACGTTTTTATTTCATTGTTTTTCTCTTACGTTTTATTTTTTTGTTTTAACGATTGATTGAGATTAAATAATGGATTATTTTCTATTTTAATTATTATTATTAAAAATATAGTTAGGCCTAAAATGATGCAAGAATATATATATATAAAAATAATATAAATTAAAAGAATATTATATCGGGCCGATGCTATGTTATTGTTATTATTTTATAATTTATTAAATAAAAATTGTATGTTGATTGATTGAGGAGGAGATTTTTTGCTTCTTAGATGTTGTTGTTGTTGCGCAGCGCGACACAGCCGCGAAACGGATGCGGTGCAGCGGTGACGCCATCGACGGTGTCGGTGCTCGGCGGCGGCTCATCATCGGGCAGCGTAAAGTCAAAGTGCTGCAGCAGGGCGGCGATGAAGATGAATAGATTGGCGCGGGCGAGCGTCTCGCCGAGACAGCGTCGTCGACCGATGCCAAACGGCGTAAACACTTCGTACGCTTTGATCTTGCCATTTTCAATAAAGCGCTCCGGCCGAAAGGCGTGCGGATCGTCCCATACGCACTCTTTGCCCTCAAAGACGCCATGAAACGAGGTGATAACCATCGTGTCCTTCAAAAAAAGCAATATCAAACGGATATATCAAATTGGTTTTTTACATTTTTATCTATATATGAAAGAGAGTGGATACCTTCGGGATGGTGAAGCCGCACAGCGTCGTGTCGTGGAGCGCTCTGTGGGGAACGCCAAAGGTTTTGCTCATAAAATGTCGAAGCGTTTCCAAAACGATCGCCTCTACGTACGGCATGCTGAAAGTGCAAAGAAATGTTACATACATACAACATAAAACTACCCTTTTTGTTTAAATCTATTTTATCTATTTGACCCGCTTCATTTCGCCCCGTCGCCGTCGCCGACGCCGCATTGACATGCAGCCGCAGCATCCGCGTTCGCGCTTAAAATCTTTGCGAATAAAACAAAAAACTTTTTTTCGAACGGACGTTTATACTCTTTTGATAAATCTCAAATCCCTTTAAATATATTATGTGTTTATAACTCCACCGAAAAGTTTCTTTCTAACTTTTATTTATCGCAAAATGCATTTTTATTACTACGCACACAACTTTAACTTATTGCGACATCCCTTATTTGATGTAAAATTAAGCGAAATTTCCTTTATTCTCTAGTAAGAGACATATTTAATGGTAATTCAATTACAGAAATTGATAAAAAATATAGTTTTTAGTACTTTTCACTCAACATTGCGAGATATACCAAGAAAATTGAAAGAAATGAATAAAAATCCTTTTAAAAATTTCATTTTTGTCATACTATATTGTAAAGTTCACTAAAAATAACAATTGTCGTAACAAAACAATCAAAAAACGAGATAGGAATTTTAATTTTCTTTATTTGTGGTATTATCAAGACCGGTTCGTGATTTTTGGTGTGCATTTCAATAGCAAAAATAAAAAAACTAAATAAATGAATGGAAATCTTTAAAAAAAATATCATTTGATATAATTTAAAACAACAACACTAAAAGTAACAATAATCTTAATAGATATTCAAAAAAAAATCGCCCAGATAAGAAATTAAAGTTACAAAAACTTAAATTTTTCCAATTTTCAATCAATTTCTTAAAATCTGGAATTGAGGAAGTTGTTCGTATTTCACCGCAAGCCGGCCATGACTACTGTGTATTAAATTTAATTATTTCAAAAAGTTGTTAATCAATGCGTTTTCTTGGAAAATGTAAAATTTGCCAACCTACAAACGTCACTTTCCCAATTCATTTTAAGTTATTTTCTACCCCACTTTCTCCCATCCAAACATCCCGAACATCCATCAAAACTTTTACACTGCTTTATCGCACACATAAAACGGCGCGACGCTAATCGAGTTAATTCTTTACTTCGTTAATTTAATCCCGCGTGTTGTAATTGGCGTAGTAAAATTACCTCATCTAACGCTGTTTCGTGCAACGCTTTAATTTCCTACACACTGCACTTCGATTAAGAAAATTCATCCAACTGGCAAAATTTGAAATAAAGCGTTTATCATATTCCAGGCTAAACAAGATTTTCTGTGTGCGGTGCGGAGTTCAAAGTTAAATCAATTCTTCGGAATCGGGATGGAAAAGTCATGCGAGTATACAACAACTTATTTCTAATGCATACACACAAACTCGATTATTGTATTAATTTTAATATTTCATGAATAACCCGTGTCAAAGTCGTCGTCGTCGTCGTATAGATAGATGCTGGAATATATTTGTCCCTTTTGGGCTTTTTTGCGCGCACACTTCAATGTGTGTGATTGATTGACAAATTTTCCATTTTAATTTGAAAAAAAAATCAAATCTACATATTTATGAATTACACTCACGCGAAAAAAATCCACACAATACATTGCAAAACACCACCAACCACCGCAGTCAGTCAGTCAGTAGCAATGCTATGGCTGATAAATTAATTCGATTAATAAAATCAAATTGCTTTCCTTTCCTTCTAATTGATTCGTCGCATAAATCTTTAAAACGCGCGCGAGCACGAGCGAGGGAAATCTCAACAAATTATTCATTCGGACGCGGCGTCAAGAAACGAAGCGAAAAAACAGAATAATGTAAATATTTCGGATTTTGGCGTCAAGTGAGGCATTTATTATACTGTTGTGCAGCAGAGAGAAAGCAGCGCACAATATCAATATTTATGTCGCATTAATCGGCTGCTTAAACTCGTAGCAAACAAACCAAATCGATAGCAGCAATCAGTGGTGGATTTGCCATTAGGTTGAGGGGCAACAAAAAGAAAAGGAAAAAATGCTGCAGAGAAACGTGAAAAACATGGAAAATATGCAGGAAAAAACACAAAAGGTACGCAGAAATGGCAAAAGAAGAACGAATAAACTGCGAAAAATCACGTTAAAAAGCGAAAAGGCGTAAATAATACAGAAAAAGCATGGAAAAACAGATAACGAAAAAACGCAAAAAAAACAGTGAAAAAAGAAGAAACGGTGGACAAAATATGAAAAAACGCAACAAAAATCTGAAAAAATTTAAAAAAAAACTGAAAAACGTAGAAAAACAGCAAAAGAAGACAAAAAATGAGGAAATATAATATGTGGAGAAGTCTCAAAACTTTTCAGACCGCAACCCATATATACAGCGTTAAAGGCCCCCCTTTTTAACGTTTAATCCGCCACTGACAGTAATATTAACAACAAGAGCAAAACACTTACTTCGGTCGATCGTTGAGCGACGGCATTCGGCCCTTGCCCTCCATTCGATCAATCCACAAAACGAAAGAACGCAACAGAAAAACGCGAAAAACATACAGAAAATAATGCAAACAAAAACAGAGAAAAAAGAAAAAATGTAGAAAAATCTGAAAAACGTAGAAAAACAGCGAAAAAAACGTAAAAAAGACAGAAAATGATAAAAACAATATGTGGAGCAAAGTTTTGTAACTTTTCAGACCGCCCCCTAATGTTTATACACTTACTTTGGTCGATCGTTGAGGGACGGCATGCGGCCCTTGCCCACCACGCGATCAATCTCCTCCTGGGCGGCCTGTTGCACCCTCGGATTGAGCAGCAGGTACAGCATGCAAAACGACATCGACTTGGTGGTGGTCTCCGATCCGGCCATAAACAGATCCAAACAGATGGCGAGCAGTTGCTCCTCGCTGAAGCTGGTCGGACGTTGTGGCGAGCGCAGCATCTCCAAGTACACATCAATCAAATCGCGCGGTTCACCCGGCATAAAGCTCTCCTTGTGCTGTGCGATCTCCTTGCGAATGAAGCTCCAAATCGGCACGTGCGTTTCCATATACAAGTTATATCCCGAGTAATCCGGCGCGATATATCGCAGCAATGGAAAGTGACTAAACAGCGTGCCGATCATATCCACATTCTTGAACAGCTTCGATAGGATGCATTGCAGATGTTGCAGCTCTTTATCCTCCGGATTGTACTTGGTGCCGGCGAGCATCGTCCAAATCGTATTCAGTATATGAATGCCAAACGATGTGTCCAGCTGCAGCTTTAAAGCGCCTTGATTACCTTGAATGCGCTTCGACAAATGCTGCACCATAATGTCCGCCTCATTCTCAATCATCTCCGACATGTTACGCTTGCCGAAGCCGAATTCGCGCAGATGGCGCAAGATGAAGCGGCGCTGCTCCACCCAGAAATCTTCATCAGTCAACAAGATTCCTAAAATTATAAGTAGTATACGTTTTTATCTTAACGAGTTTTAGTCATTTTTGTAATATTAGTAAATCTTAAAAAATTTTCATTATTTTTAGTATGTCATTTTTGTCATTTTTCACACTTTTTGCCTTCTTTTATCATTTTGTTACGTTTGTACTGCTTTTGCAAAATAAGAAACGACCAGTTACAAATTAAAAATGCCCAAAAATTGCAAAGAAGGTACACGTCATCTTTACATTTTTTTGGTAATTCTGCATTTCTGTCACAAAACGAATTTCTCGACAATTTAGACTATTTTAAGTCCATATCAGACAAGAAAACAAGAAAATTGTAAAAAATCGAAAAATTATTAAAAAAATATGCAACTTTTCAGGCCACCCTTGTAATTTATTAACAGTTTTTTTATCGTTTTTTACTCCCAATATGTTTTAAACGATTCTTTGTCATTTTCATTATGTTAGTTTATAACGATTTTCACTGCAATTCACTTAAAAGCCGCATTGCTGTAATCTCACTTCTAAAAACAACTCCGTTGTGGTGCATTTTACAACAAAAAGGAATTCACTGCTCGAGGCGTTTTTAAAATGGTCCTTCTGCTGTTTCACCAAACTATTCGCCGACTTGAAATGTGCATACGAACTACATGCAACATTAATTAGCAGCGCTTCTATTGTTTCTCCCAAAGTACTAAGGCTTGTGTCACCTTTCGGCGATTGTTGTCATCACCGCCAACAACGACGAGTCTGGTTTATCACTCATTTACGTGTCGTCTAACAAACACCCAATTAATCGGCTTACATACAAATTAGCAGTAAAGGCTTTGAGCGCCATCCACGACGATGACACGACGACTGGCGGCGATCGGCATTTGCTGCGTTTAATTTGATGATGGCAATTTGCACGTCAATACAAGTCAGCGTCGGGCGATGTGATTATATTCTACGCGCGCTTGTAAACATTATTGTCTCTCGTCTGCCGGCATGCAATCAACAAAACGAGCGTTTGTCATAAAAAGGCAAACCAAAATATCAAAAAGCGCAAGAATAGAAGCAACGAAAAATTAAATCGAAACTTATCAGATCACCTATGTGTATTTATTTGCTAGAACATTGAAAATTTCCAATTTTTCTTCGTACCTTTACGTCCGAACGTGCGCAATTCGTAAAACGGCCCCGCCGGCCGCCCATTGAGCGCCTCGCACATCAAAAACTCCTTAATCGACTGCGCCCCATAGCAGATCACGATGCGATCCTGGCCCAGCTTCAGTCCGATTACGCGGCCGTAGCGCTCGCTCAGCGTCGCCATCGCCTTCGCCAGACAGCCGGTGCGCTTGCGTAACGCGCTCACAGTCAGTGCGCTGCCGACGATGGGGAACCATCGCGGGCCGGGCGGATAGTTTTTCGGCTTCACCGTGTCGAGGTAGATGAGGAGCACGACGGCGGACAGCAGGAGCACCAGTGCCACCAACATTTGGATCTGGATCTATAACACACATAAATATTTTAGTATGGAATGATTTGTCGAAGTTCGTGTGTACAACTACATTTTAGCGCACTTGGGAGATAAATTTTATAAAATATGTATTTTCCTTTTAAACATGCGATTTTTGATAGGCTTTTCTTTGCGTAAGGGGAAGTTTTTAACAATTTTCTTGCAATTTTTATTTGATATTTGGCATTTTCCATAAATTTTTTAAGCAAATTTTATCAACATTTTCGGAAAATTGAGAAGAATTGCGGTTTTCTCGTTTCTCACTTAATATTAATGAAAACCCTTAAATATTTGAATGGAAAATGCCAAAAATCAAAGAAAAATAAAAAAAATAGTTTGAGACAATTGTGTCCCCTTGCATTCAATTCATTGTAGCGACGACGCCTCTGCATAGAGAAATATATTAGGAAACGGAATCGTTTGCATGATTTCTTTGTGTTTTTTTTGCGACGTCCAAGCGATTTTTAATCAGATATCGTCCGCTCCTCAAACAAACGCATTTGAATATGAATGAATAACGTATTTCGAATCGATACGCGCGGCGCACAGCAGCACGGCGGCAAACGCGTCTTGCTCAATTTTATATACCGTTTTTTTTATTAATGCATAATTAATCAATCACAAAACGTAATGACTTTTTCATTATTTCACCACCACCACCACCAACGAAATCTTGCGTTTCCAATTCATTTTTAAATGAATTATTTAAGCGTGCGGGTGAAACTGTACGTAGTAAGTATGGAAATTCATTTCATAAATGATTTATCGGCGACGTTTCACTTTATTATTATTATGTTTGAAAATATAGGATGGAAAGATTTAAAGACAAATGGCGTAATCGTAGAATAATGTCGTTTTTAGCACTTGTATCTTAAAAATGCCAATTTTTCAACAAGGGATAATTTACATATTGTATTTAAATTTTTATCAAACATATTATTTCCAAATTTCGCAGTTTTTGTTTAAACTAGCCCAACAACCAAATGCATAACATTTTACGAATTTGATGTCACCGGCTATTCCCAAATTTCGTAGTTTTTCCTTGAAATAGTGTAAAAACCAAATGAACACTATAATATTTGACAATTTTGATGTCATACCGCACTGTCTTACATCAGAGATGGCTCCTAAAATTTGGCCTATGAGTGCAGCAAAACATTGGTGCTTATATTCCACCCCCCAAACAAAAGTTTAAATATTTTTAAGTGAATTCTCTCACAAAAAACGAGTAAAATTCTACTTTAAAAGATTCTTCTCCTTCATTTTTAACTGTAAACAAGTGGACTCCAGAATGTGAAGAAAACAAAACATCGATTCAACATCAAATACGCTAAGCCCATCCTAACAAAATTTATTAAGCGCCCGCGAAATGGATCCGGTAATAAGAATATATGTATTTAATCACCACTGAAACTCTGACCTACATCACTAACATTAAGGAGCTACTTAACAAAGTCTATCGAAATTAGTTCTTTAAGTATTTTAACATATAATATATTAGGTATAAATCGTAACATTTTAACACTTGGTACAGCTTTTTTTTTCTTTTTCTTATATTTAATACATTATTGCAAATTGGGCAATTTTGAATCTAGCCATACCAATTTTTCCATCCACCACGAAGCGGATGGATGGGATGATAAGAAATGATGTATTTGATCCTTACTGAAACTCTGACCTACATCACCAATATTAAAGACTTACTTAATAAAGTCGCTATCAAAATTAGTTCTTTTTAAGTATTTTAACAACTTGTGTAAAATTGACTTCTTTTGCAGCGTTTTAATACTTGTTACAGTTATTATTTTTCCTTACATTTAATGCATTATTGCAAATTGGGCAATTTTGCATCTAGCAATACCAATTTTTCCCCATCCAATCTCCATGCAAAAAAGCGTCATTCTGTACTACACGTATAT
>JARJDW010017076.1:0-18682 GCA_030264715.1 Adinopsis sp. GC000173 | reverse complement strand
TAGTTACTTTTGGTGAGAGAGAGAGAACGAAGGGGATTAAACAACTCCGCAAGCAAATTCTCATAAACACACATTTTTAGTTATGTAAATTTGTTGCTGAAAGTATCTTTGGGAGCGCCAAATTACAGCAACAATTATGATTTTTTGCTTTTACTTTGCATTATATAGCTTACACTCAGGAATTAATTACAGCGTTAAATACTTGTAAAACTAGGCTAATCATTAAGAGGAATTATTAATAAATTCATTTTAAATATTAAATAGTCTACATTTAATAAAAGAAGTGAAAGATAAGTTTTCGCGTTAATCTAGTATCTGGTAGTTACTTTATGCAAATTTTTCCGCACATATTATAAAAACTAAGCAAGCAAATAATCTATTAATACATAATTTCTCTTCTCAAATATGATATACTTCGTTGTCAACATATTGAGAGTGGTGACAATCAAATCCTAGTGATATTTTTAGTGTGACAAGTACATATGATAAATAGAGTAATGGTACTTTAGAAATACAGAATATTTAAGGAAGAAGGAGCAATGTTGTAAGAAAATGGAGTAGGTTGTTTTAACCACATTTTTCTATTCGCCTGTTTTTAATATAGAGTGATGAGTTTTGATATCATTATATTATGCTGTCAATTTTTACTTTAAGTTATCATAATCTTAAAAGTTTTTTCATATCATATATTAATAAACTTCACAATATATCGTAAATTTATAAAATAAAGTAATACAATAAAAAGATATTTTAATAATATATTTCAATTTCCTCATTTGTCAATAATAGGCTCATCCTGAGAGACCAATTTTATTTTTATTGTACATGTAGCTATATTTCACTAATTTAGCCACAATAATTTTTAATTATGGAATTGCAATTGTTCGTTCCGAAATCACATACTTTTGTACAAAGATGCGTACTACAAAGTGATATGTCAGTTACCTTCAATGAAAATATTGTCAATAAATAAATGCAGAAAAGATATACTTTTTGCTTTACATACGACTGGACTTTTCAGTGTGTGCAGAAACATTTACATACCTATTAAATGTGTATTTATTTAAAGAAATAAATCTTAAAAATGTTAAAATTTACCACTATGACTTTTCTTTAACTTTGCTTTATGTTACACTTAGGAATTATGTAAACCCTTAACTATTGTTAACTATTGTTAAGTAAATTTGTGAGCAAATTTACAACTATTGTTAATAAATCATACATTCTAATTAAATCAAACATAAGCTAAATATAGCGAAGCTGGGATAAAAATATACTCCGCTACTTATCTATTTTTAACATACTTTTAATTCAGATTAATAATACGAGAGTGATTAGCGAAAATATATTAAAAATTGAAAATAAAATCTTAAATAATGAAATGGCAAAGATAAAAACATAAAAAGATAACGAGCTTATTATTATTGCTTGGAACATGAAATGCTTTTTAGATAAAATTTCATTAAGTATACCTTTGTCTTTGTTATACGAGCGACAAAGAAAAAAGCGAAGGCACAATCCTGAGCGTACGTACAATTAAAAAAGCAATATGCGCATTATCTATGCTGAAATAAAAATGTGAATTAGATGAATAAAATGCGGCACACGCTCTATTATCGTCATAACGGAGTACACGAAATTAAAATCTCTGCCGAGAAGGATTAAAACGAAATCATCCGCAAAATTGCGTTAATGTAATCGCCTATTGTTATAATGGCAAAAAGACGAATTTTACGCGAAAACTAGCGAAACGCATTGATTTAATTAATCCTCGCCGAACGTTTTAACCAACTTTCATGATTAACTTATTGAACGCGCGCGCGCGCTTGCCCCGAAGTGTTGTAAGTTTTATGAATTTTATGAGTTTAAATTTTTGGCTGGACAATAAAAATAGTTTTGCAAGTTGTAGAAATTCAATAAAGACGGATGGCAGATATACCATTCGATTGAAAAGTTTAAATCGCAAAGTGCGCTTAGAAAACAAAATTAAATCATGGCAAAAATGCACTTATTTAACATGTTGAAAATTAATGAAATTACAGTGCGCTGTTTTTTTAATTAAAATAGTTAATTAAAAACTAAAGCGTTCTTTAGAATTTTTAAAATTATGTCCGTCCTTGTTGTAGCAATAAACTTTTTATATTTATTCTTCGCAATTTATTTCATTTCTTGCAAAAGTAAACCATTTCTTGTGGGGCAATACAAAGCCAACAGTTTTTCAAGCGCTGAAACATCTTTGGTAGTAATTTCTACAGTTCCGGCTGCGATTTTTATTTTATCTGCTCAATTGACTCAAAACGATGTCCGCCAAGTGGCAACTTCAGCTTGGGCAACAGGAAAAATCAGTCAGAGCGCTCTTTAGAGTAAATACAAAGCATGATGTGGATATACACTTATTGCGCTTTTGGCTCAATACAGATGATTATTGCTGTGTAAGATTATGTTTCAATACAGAGTAATACATATTAGATGGTGAAAATAAAATAATCTTTTGGGAAGCATAACTTAAATTGTTGTTTTGTTTATTTAAATTATTATTATAATTATTTTGCTTGTTCATTTATAGTGACAATCCTAAGTAGGTTTCTTACATTTTTGTGCCGCTATATTGGCATTATATGATAAGGTTACTCTTTGAAAGATTGTACAGTAGAAAATAACAATCAATAATATCTTGAAACATGAAAAATAAAAACGCACCTGATAATTTTGTCAATTTAGAGATTATAATTAGTTCTTTGCTAAAAAGTCATTAATATTATAATTTTTTCAAAAATAAGTAAAAACTTGTAAATAATTTTGATAATTTTGTGACTCTTCAACCCTTTTGAAAAGTTATTTCCCTGAGACTTTAACTATCGAAGTCACTTTGCGACATGGCGAGCAAAAGTCCCAAAACAACAAGAAAGTTTTCAACAGCTAACAGGTAGCCGAATGAAAATGTTGGCGTTTTTTTCCTGTTGTCCAGAAACGTATTTAGGGCGGTCGTCAAACCATAGTTAAAAGGATTTTACAGCGAAATGCGGAAAATTTGGATTTGCATCAATCACGATTGTGTTATTGTTCATACATGCCAATTCACTGGAATAGACTATTCAATGAACATTTTATAAAATTGACATGAACGATATTCAATAATGATTTTACGAGAGAAACTTAATTCTGATTAATATTATCATTGCAAGATCACCTAAACCTATTATTTACTATCAAGTTCGTCAAAGTTACATTTACGCACAAGATGCAAACGTTTTTATGCTTACTTATTAATTATCTTTGGATCAGGACCGCAATGCACTATTCCATATACCAAAAAAAGAAATTTTTCCCTAGCGTCATCAAAATATGTATTTTACACAGAATGCTTTCTAGTTTATCATGTCGTGACAGCGGTATAAAAAATTTTCAAGAAAAACATGATTCTGATTAAAATTATCATTTTTATATCACCTAAAACTATTATTTATAATCAAGGACGTAAAAGATACATTTACGCAAAAGACGCAAAACTTTTCAATTTTACTTATTGTTTAGTTAGGCAAAACAATGTATCCTAATTTTCGGCTTAGCACCTCATGTGCCAAAAGAAGTAATTTTTCCTGTCGTCATAATATTTTATACGCTTTCTATGCTATCATGTAATGCCAGAAGTGTCAATAAGAGAAATGTAATGTGACAAGGAACTAAATTATGTCATCTTAAGAATGATCAATAATCGATCACAATAATTGAAACTGTTAACATTAAATACTCTACAAAGTGGACTTATCAAGGTATCTACGCAAATTAGATTTTAATAATTTTTTTACAAAAGAGTTAAAATTAAAAACAAATCATAATTATTACATTACTTTCCTAGTTTGCATTGTAATTAATGAAATTATAAATGTTAGCATTGTTTTGTTGTTTGAATTAAATCTGAAAGTAAAGTTTACAATGTAGTGCGTATAACTTGATGAAAAGTTAATTAGCGCGCTTTAATTCAAAACTCAGCATATCACAGCGCCCCGATAAAAATCGCACACAAATGAAATAGGTATATAGCAAGAAATTGATTTATTATCAAACAATAAACGTGTCGACGGCGACCCGTTGTTCGTCGATTAATTGTAATGAAGTTATCGCTTGATTTCGAGACGATGGAAAAAAAATTAAATTTATTCATCATCACTCCATAATAATGGAATTCAATCTGTTACATGCAGGTCCTCAATCAATCTTAACTATGTAACTGGAAAATCCTGTTTCTTATGCAAAGGAACATATTATTCCGTTGTCAGGAGAAGAAAATTTGTTATCAGATGGATAAATTCGGCGGCTTTTGTTGTCAGAAATTTTGCGGAATATATTTTGTCATTTAATTTGGATCTGTAACTGCTTGAATATTCATCGACAAAGCAAATTATACATTCCATAAAAAATACCTACTCCTTTCTCACACAATAAGATAAATATTTATTATCGATTTGCACATCAAAACTCTATCTGATTTGCGATAAAAACTATGATGGAAACAAACATAGATAACGTTTCGGGCACGAATTATAACATCCCAACATTTGAATGTTCGATGTGATTTATTTATTAAATTTTTCAGCCGATCAATCATCGGCTAAGTTTTAGTCTAGTCGGGCCCAACGATGTGGAAAAATTGTTTTCGAGGGAAAAAAGCACACACACAGACAAACGCCTGTATTTAGTATTGAATCATATCAAACAGTTCAATAAATCATATTGCAAAACAGTCAATTAAATCAAGCAATTGCACAAAAATCACAATATGAAACAATAGCAGTCGATAAGTTGTTGTTTTTGTGTTTTTGTTTTTTGGTTTTTCCATGCATTCGGCTGTTTATTGAAAGCGCACACTTTCTGGATGAAATTGTGTGACCGTGTTTGCGGAACCGCTACGACATTAATGGGAAAAATAAATAATTATTCTGTGTAGCGTTAAGAACAACACAAATACAAAAATAGTGCAATTTAATTGTCGTGTTTATGCTTCAAAACTACAACCAGTCTAATTAAAAAATTAATAATTAATATAACAAATAAGTTTACTTCACATGATTAATGTTATTTTAGCGAAATGCAGCCAAAAAGCATTTGTAGTTTTAATTTATTAATGAGTTTTTAAGCTTAAATTATATTGTGAATAAAATTTTCAAACAATAATTTAAAGGTTGCATTCATATATTTTATAAACAAACTTCTAAATTAAAATGATAATTTTGTTATATTTATACATATTTATTTAAATATTTACAATAAATTTTGTTGATTTTTTAAAATTTCGAGACCACTTGCAGGTTTTCCATAAATAGACAACATTATTTTGGTATAAATAGGTAAATTATAATGAATGGCTGAAGATCAAGGCAGTAAGGTGTCTCTTAGCGGTATAAGTCAGCGAATTCTCTGTAAGACTGACAACATTGTAAGGCGGAGAATAAAACGGTTCGAACAGAGAGAAAACAAAGCTCCTATGTAATCGCCACGATGCGCGGCATAAAATCTACAGCCGCGTTTTCGTTGCTTTACTCTCGCTCGTTGCTCTCCGCTACACTATATTCTAAGCCAAAATCGTATATAACTAACTGCTGGCAGGTTTTAAATAATTCTAATTAATTTTTAAATTTTATCTACTTGACTACAAACTGTGCGGTTTAATGATTGACAATGTAGATACCTAAGTTGCAAGTGATTATGAAGTTAATTTTTACTTATTTGGTAAGCTTTATATATTTTTACATCAAAATTTGTATGCAACTTTAAAATTGCTTTGAGGTTTTACAAATTTAAGCAGTATCTAAAATAAATATACATCAAATGCGTAAAGAGATCTATTCCAGACTTTTTGTTTAAAAGCATATTTAAGTAAATTTTATGGTGGAAAACTCTACAATAACATGTCTATCCAAAACATCATTTTAAGTTATAAATAATTTAATAAATAACACTTAATTGTTTAACTGATTTGTATAAAATTATTCACCTATACTTATCTATAAACAAAAAATGTGGGTATGTTAATTTATTAAAGCTTTAATGTGACAACCCTCGACAATTTTAAATGAGATAAGAATATAGCATAAACATCCACATTTTTATTGAATTAACAAAAATTTCATATCCCATTTTTTATGAATAACAATGAAATGACTAAATTATAATGTGCAGCAAACATGAATGAATGAGTAGTAGAAATGTGGAATATGCAGAGAGAAATTTGTAAATATTATTGCGTTTTTAACTTTAAATAATAAATATTTGATGCAAACGTAGAGAAGTATTGTACAAAACATACAACATACACTAAATTTTTTACCGTCCAGTAAAGCATACTCCCCCATACATAAATTCACTAAAATAGCATGCACTGTAAATATTCGAGACGCGCGGGCAAAAAAATTGAAAAATGCTAATTTATTATTCGTATTAATTCTTGTGACACATTCGGGCGCTTCTTGCGTAAAATTAATAGATATAGAATTCTTGCGCTGATAAATACGCAAATCGATTTCGCTATAGTACATGTACATACAAGATACGAAAAGATTAAAATTAATTAATTCAAGCTTGCAATGCGAGCGCACATATTCACAAATTGCAGATCCAGACGGCGGAGCATAGTTGGAAACGTTACAAAAGACTGTTTAGATGTATGAATTTATACGTACAATATATATCTACCAGTAAGATTACATATATGAAAGTTAATTAGTTATGTTGATGGTTATTTTGCCAAAAGGGATAAATGCGAACTATCAAATTTAGCGTTTACGTTTTCCATGCAAAAACAGTTCGTGTGTGGGCTATAATAAATCGTTGTTGGTATTATTACATTTTTTTGCTGCTTTCTGTGTTTGAATTTATTTATTGATTAATGACAGGTTGATTAATCGAACCTTACCCGTGCATTAATCAAAAACCTTTTTTTCGTTAATTGCATATTCGAATGAAATTATTTATTTGTTAGCGATCGTTTTCTTAATTGCTTGTTTACAAATCGAGACGACGCTATTTGATTTTTCCATCAATTTCCTGCGGATGCAAAGAAAGGTTAAAAGTTGTGCAACTTTCTGATAAATATAGCAACAACACACACACATTTGCAATCCAACAGTGCACACTCAAAGAAAGGTCAAAATTTAAATCATATTTCTCTGATTGCCATATTTACACAGAATGCCAAGTTATATATAATTTTCAATTTAATTGGAAGCTACCATAAACATTAATTAACTTTGCTGTTATAAAAATTTGCCTGCATAACGATAATAACGTTACGACGTATTTTATAAATTATCAAATGTAAAGTTGTACGGAGTTTTCGTAACTCTTTGCCACCAACGACAAATTAATTAAAAATTGGAAAATGATTTAAGCTCATAATTAATCTATACAGAATGTTTCAAAATGTTAAAAGCCACTTGGGCCAGTTAAACAATATTTTTGTTCACAATATTTCTAAGATTTGTACTAAGAATTGCTATGGTAGCTTTTAAATATGTCAGTTTTATCTTTTTGAATGTCATATTTTTATTCAAAGATAGTTACAAGTAATCGCAAGATCATCAAAACCATTGGTTAAAGATACGTCGCGCTGTTAAAATTTGGGTTCAACATACTACTTTCAATTTACAAACTGGCCTTTGATGGTCAACTTTAGTTTTCCAAATTTAAACTTCTACTTTCGAGCTAAAATGTGACGGAGTAGTACCAGTTTAATTAACTTCCAATTACGATAAAGTGATAAATCAATTGCTAAATGTCGAATTCCCCACTTGTTAAATTCATATGTATTCACATTAAAAAATTAACTTAACTTTGATGTTCAACTTCATTATTTAAAATGGAAACCCTCTAATTTCCATCACAGATATAAGAATGATAAATTTTACATTAGATCATCACGATCAATTGATAAATCAATGGCTAAATGTGAAATTTTCTGTTTTAATAAAAGCTGGGGTCAAATTGACCGTCAAAATTTTTAAATAGTAAGCTTATTATTGTTCTTTAGATCATAATAGAGAATGTAAAACTTCCTAAACATTCATTATATAACAATAATCCCTTTTATATTAATAATGATGTCTGCAAAAACTTAAAAGTCAGCGCTGGAAGCTTTTGTGCCAGCTTTTAATTTCATAGGTGGGTATTGAATTAATAACCTGTTGAGGAGATAAATCAGCACGTCCTTTATTTAATAATACGAACCGAACGTGGCCAATTACTTGATTTATATTCGATTAGACGTGAGTTTTTCTATAATAATAAATTTGAAACAAAAAAAGCGCATCGCCTGATAGATAAATAATCCCAAGCGTGTAAAAATTATTACCCACTCATTAATCTTGAAACGCATTTGGTGCAATCAGACAAAGTAAAAAATTGGGGTTAATTCTTATGACATTTTCGCATTGCATCCCCGCCTATGCACAACATTCCATTAGCAATGCGGTTATTTTAATAAATACCAAATTGTATATAGTCGTGCAAAAGGTTAAAAGAATTTGCGTCGTTTTTCATGATGATTAAATATTACTAATTCCGCAATGGGCATTTCATTTTCATTCAAATTAAAATATGTCGGTAGGTGAATTTTGAGCTGCCCGTTGGATATTCGTTAAATAATTAAATGCAAAAACGATCAATCTTAATTTATTAAATGTTGAGATCAAACGCCCGATAAAATTTTAACCATAAAGCGTTCGAATCTTAAGAGGTATAGCAGAAAAAATGAAAAGTAAATTATAGCATGTCGCGTTCTTTTCCACTACGCTAACCTTATTAATTATTATGTAGTGAAAGTATTTATTATATATTTGAGGCCAAAATTGAGGGTTGTAATTATGCATATAGCACTTCAATGTCACCAAAATCATTTCTCTAAGCAACCAGCGCTGACAATTCACGTGGAAAGCTTACAATTTCATGCTTTGATACAAAGGTAGAGTATTAATTATAGTAATTCTAAATTTTACGATTGTTTATTGTTGTGAGGTGAATGAATATGATTTAGTCTAACAATACAACAAGCAACAAAAAGTCACTTCACAACATTTAAAAGAGATTCTTTTGCATCGACATATTGAAAAGTGTACTACATAGAACCGTAAGGTGTAGTTTGTCACTTCTCTTTTTCCTTCTTCCATCTTTTGTGTTATTTTTACTTATTATTTTATGTTTTTGTGCCTTTTTCCACGTAAAGAATATGCAAAATAAAAAAAAAGCATGAAAAAGAAGCCGACACATTTCATTTCAACCACGTACAATTTTTAACACTGTTTAAATACGTAATTTTTGTTCTTATTTGAATTGACATCAATAGTAGCCATTTATCGAAAGGTGTTTATTCGCTCAACAATTTACTTTTATCAATTTTATATATGTATTAATTTTTATTAATAAAAATATATGACTAATGTTAATATTCTGGGTAAATTGAGTAGATTACTCTTTATTGCGTGTTTGAATTTGATTCGCTTTGGAAATTCATTCATCGCAAACAATTTCGTTCCTTATAAGAAAAATAAAACTCCCAAAAGATTGTAGTTTTAAAAGGGGTAAGATATTGGAGCGATGTGGAACATGTAAGCGCGCCTCAAATCCAACAGGGAATTCCCCTCTACATATACGTTCTACATCTATCTACAAAATTTCAATCATATTTTAAATATTTACGCGGCGCTTAATCAGCGAAAAAAAGCGGGGCTGAAAAAAAAACTAGAACGAAGCTTTCGCTTTTAATTCGTTTCTGGGTAAGTGAATTCATATAAAACAACGCGCGGCGAGCGAAAAAAATGTATGGAACAAGACAAGAGGTATGGCGTATAATATATTAAAGCAAAAAGCTTTTAATGTAAATGAATTCTTCGCAAACACTAAAATTAATGGACGCTGTTTTCGATGCGAGATCTATAGGCAGGTGTGCGCTGAAAAAATTATCATTGCACGGGCGAGAGAGATGAAAAAAAAGCGGTGATATTTGGATGCGGCATTTTCTTCCTGCTTGCTATACAACTAAACGCGCGTCCCGTTAAAAGATAAATTAGTTTTGACGCATAGCGCTTAAATTTATTATAAATGCCACGATCTATTTTATTACAAATAATTCGATTTTGGCAAAAATTGATCGCGCTCGTTACCGTCGACACGTTTACGATTCCACCGAAACTTTATGATTGGATCATATGGAATTTCGGATTGCATTAAAACTAAACCAATTTTTATCGATCATTTATAAATGTTTTCCGAATACGAAGCGTATAAAAAGGAAAACACAGAAGTGATTTACGCTCGACTGCATTAATATTTTCGAATTTATATTCTTTTATTGTTAGAATTGTGTTGTTGGCGTGTATGTAAAATAGTACAATTTTGCACCTTGCTTTAATAACCGAAAGTAAAGTTTTTACATTTTTTACATTTCAATCTAGCAAGTTGAAGTTGTATTTATGTGAGTGGTATTTCCTACTGGGTGCCATTTTTTTGCTATCAAGTAAGATGTGTGATTATAAAATATGAAGGCATTTTCATACAGCAACCACGTAAATCACGCCAAAAACCAGCGCACCACATACAAATTAAAAACGCTCAAAATTTCACGTAATGACCGTAAAAAACATTTCATAACGTGCAGAGAGGAAGGGAGTAACTTCTATGCAGCGAACAAAGACTTGGATGGAATAAGACTTTAATACAGTCGAGATTATTAATGTATATAAATTTTTAAAAATTGAACAATAAACGCAAATTTATCATTTATTTTATTGAATGTATAAAAATGGAAAGGTATTTTTGACATAAACTATTAGTTATGTTATAAAATCACTTGAATTAACAATATCCAGTCCGCTTTACTTTAACTTCACTTTTATTTAGAAGATATTTTTAAATAAAACAATATAGTAATTATAAAAATCGAAATTACAGTAGATTGTATATTTATATTCGCAAGGCAAGAGTTTATAAAATTTTAGTGATTTACGTACATAAAAAAATATATTTAAGTAGAAGTTTATAAATTTTCTGCAGCCAACTAATTGTGTCAAAGGCATCAATCACATTCTACGTTAATGTGTCATTTTTAAACAACGGGTTATATGTATAATAATTATGGACCTAAAACGTCATTTTTAAACATCAAAAATTTTTTACAAGTGGAGATTCCGAAACAACTGTGCAAACATGTAGATATTCTAAACATGAAATTTTAGTGTAGTATGAAACAATATTTCGACATCAAAACAATTTCCAGCAAACTTGATGAAATGTATAAAAATCTAGACAAAAGTATTTTGAAATAAAATTTAATATTATAAAATTATTTTTAACAAGAAACAAGTATACATATTTTTCTAAAGTAACAATACCAACATTTCAGTCTAATTATTTTTATGTCTTAAAATTGTTAGTAGGTACAACAAACAAAAAAATAAAGTACATGAACAAAATCAATAACATCACTAAGTGTGTTTTTATACAAAATATAACCATTAATTTCATTAGCGTTGATTTCGATACAATTTACCACATTTGCTTAGTTAAACATTTTAAACAAAAAAATAATAATTATTTAAACTTGGCTAAAATACACATTGAAATGAATTAAATTAAATAATTATTTGTTTAAAATAGCTGTGGGTAGTAAATTTAAATTAAACAACCGCGAATATTTTTGGAATCAATTGGAAATGAATTTTTGCATTTGCAAAAAATTAGTATTATTAATTTCGTACAAAAACCGCGCTCAACTTTAAACTACAACGGATTAATTCGCAAATTGGTTTTACAGATATGAATTAATTTAAATTTAATATGAAATTAAAAATTTTATGAGCCCGAACGCCATTATCTTATTGTTTGCATCTAAATATTTATGGGTCGGAGTGCAATTTGAATATTTTCTTTTGTGCAATGCAACACCCATTAGAAGCGTTGTAGCGCCGAGTTCACGAACATATTCGAGCCAAAATTGTGTTTTCTTGTCGACGTGTATAAAGAAAAGAATGACGCTAAGTGAATTGGATCTTTAAAATATGATAATAATGTAGACTTCTTTGTATTTAATGTTATACATAGAGATGCATTTTTACTCTAACAGCTAGAGAACGTATTGATCTGGGGAAATAAAATACATTAGCGACCTATTAATAGATAAATATATAAATTGCTTTACCACCGCGACTTTTCAAATTATTCTTGATTATATAAAATGTTTACTTCCGCCCTCCTTAAAATCGATATATTAATATTATACAAGTTTTTTTTTCGTTTTTATAGCAAATCATGTATTATAGTTATTAACAATGCGCCTAAGGCACTTGCTGGATTAATTAAATAATCAATATAAACAAAGCGAAATACAAATATTGTTTATAATATAGACAATTTTATACATAATTAATAATTTAATAACANAAAAATGTAATAATTTCCAAGAATATAAGATAAATAAATCTCGCAGGCGTTTGCTTATGATGATGAACTATTCATAAATGCTTAAAAATTCCGTATTTACTTCAAAGAATTAAGGTAAAATCTATTTACGCTAAAGAAAGCATTAAAAAAGCTTAAATGGATGTAATATATTTGCGCATTTATTTATTTTATATTTAAACTGAAATTTCAAGAAAAACATTATGCAAATTATTCAGGAGTGAAATCATTTTCTTAGTAATGTATAAAAAAAATAAGTACATTTAGCTATGGAAATATACAAATAATCGTGTATTTGGATCATTTTCAATGGTACTAGAAAGCTGTAAATTAGAATTATTACTATTGTTGTGCATCCATAAAAGTTGCCATAGTTAGATTCGCAAATAAAACTAGAAATGGCGCAAGCCGCAGGTTCGTATCTTTCATAGCAAAAAAACTATGGTCAATTTTATAGTAAAAAATGCAGTTTTTCCCATTTTTTCATCACTTTTTGATAATATTTTGCGGTTTTTATGGCGAAAATCAGTGTAACAAATTTTTCTACATCGATTACATATTTTCAAAAAAAAACAGTTAAAAATGTTTTGCAGCTGTGACGTCACAGGTAGACCTATAATATCCGATAATTCGTCCAGTTGGACCATTTTCAGTAGATCACCTAGATCTCTAACGTAACCTTATTTGACGCACTCTATCTTAATAATTTTTTATTATTTGTGTCCTAAATTGTCACTTTTTATACTCATTGTATAAATTTAAATTTTGTTTATTATTGTCATTTTAATCAGCCTTTTATGATAAATACCTGTTATGAAACTGATAGGTACGCCTATATAAAAATATTTGTAAAATATGTGTTCATTTAAGCGTAAAACCTATATTGTTGGTGATAAATTCGAGCATAAATTGATAAGTTTGTAGTAATAGGTAGGAAGATAAAAATAGCGAAACACAATAATTGTAATCATACATTTTTCCAACGACATTATCACCACTTCAGAAATCTCATTTTAAACTTTTTGCGCGACTACGCCATACACCGCAATGCATTCCAGCTCCAGCGATTTTTTTATGTTAGCGCACTCGGCGCGGAATGCTGTTAAAAATTTGCTACGGGCATATAAATATTATCTACAATCAAATAATGAAATTTTATTTTTACATTTAGAATATCGATTATTTTACGCTAAAACTATTATGTTTTAAATCAACAATATACTTTTAGTGATTTAAAAATTTGAAAAAAAATTTACTAATTTACATTTTATTTTCCCTAGAATGTCTGGACCGGCAGTAGTAAGAGCATTTTTTTAGTAAAGCATTAAAGTGAATATCAGGATAATTGAATTTATAGGTCTGATAATATCAAGAATGGTGAAATTGCATTTTTAATTTAGTTTATCGATTATTTCACGTTGAAACTATTATTTTTGGCGAAAACGTTTTAAATTAACAATATACTCGTAGGTATGCGCAAAAATATCCGACGGAATTATTGATGAGTTGAAGTCCAAACTAGAGCGCATTGTAAAAAATTGAAGCTGCAACAATACATAGCCTATTGTTGTAAATACTATAAAAAAACTTTTGTAGAGTGCATTTTTATTATTTAGCATGCCCGCACTTTTATTAATATCTACATACTAACCTACAATCAATAACAACAATATACTTTCGATATTAGGAGATATATACATTAATATTTTAGTACAACGATAAAAGTGGCCCTGAAACTTTGATGTAAAATATTTTCTAAAAATCAAACACAACTCGGATTTCATTTCAAATTTTGCACATGCTAACTATTTTTGTGTTTTACTTTTAATATGTGCTATAGCTAACTATAAAATCAATAATTTTTTATTACAATATTTTTTTCTATAACATATACATTGGGTCCAATATGTCGCGGACATTTTTTGTAATTAAATCGGTTTTTATAGAACGGAAAAACATAAATTAATCGATACAGTTAAAGCGCCATTATTGTTTCTCATCTTTTTCCATATGTTTAAAGTACTTCTCAATACGTCTCTGTTTGGAATCAGCATGTCTAGACTAAACGAGTTCTTTTCAATGTTAAATTAATGCTGTATCACTGTTTATCGAGATGTATGACATGTGAAAATTGTCAAAGTTTGGAACATCTTCAGTACATCGATTAAAAATGAAAATGAAACGGTATATATATTAAAAACATTGTTGACTTCAAGTTTAGGACTTCACGTACTAGTTTACAAAATAAAACTAAATAATCAACCAAATCGGCCATGACTTATTAAAAGACTAATTATATTGTTATTAACATCAAGCATGAAACCTGGAAACTTAAAGAAATGTTTTATTTCAATGTTTCTTGTGGTAAAAAAAAACGAATTTGGTAGACACAAAACAATCTTTGAAATAACATAGGTAAATTATTATATTTCAATATTTCGCCAAAATATATTTTAAATTACATACTTAGAAATTAATGCAATATCTTAATAGCCAACCTACCTACATTTTTAAAATATTACACAAAAAACCATGTTTGTTTTGATTTTCATATTATATTGTACTTTTTTATTTAAAATTATTAAAACCACAACAGCAAACACAAAGAACAATTTTTGCATTTACACAAAAAAACATAACTTTCAAATATTTTATTTTCCGGCTTTTATCCTAATGCAATTTTATTAAAATTACAAAAAACTCATTGATTTTAATTTGCAAAATATGGCGTACGAATATGTGGTTGTTAATTTTTAAACCGGTAGTCGATAGCGTTACGCTGAAAAGATTTTTCTGTTGCGGTTGTGATGCGTTATTGTTGATTTGCCAAAGCAAATCTCTCCATTGTTAATTAAATTAATAACGTAATTTGATAGAGAGTATTATTTGTAAATTCGTTAGAATCGTGTCTCTATTTCATGCACGTTACGGCAATTGTGCTTCGAGCGTATTTTTATTGATAATCAATTTCATGACGTACAAGTTTGGCGTGTAGCACCACATGTGATCTGGATATGTCTTTTAGATGCCAAACTTTCCACTTTGTGCCGTCGAATAATTACTCTCTTAATTAATAATTAGAAACAAGTTGTGTTGTTTTTGTATAGATATGTATTTGTCGACGAAAATTGTATCAATATCTGGAATATATCGAGACATGATGGCAAAGTGGAAACGTGACAAACTATTCACATGCTGACTTATAACCTTCTAGAATAAAACATTTTTATTTTCAAATTACAGCACTAGAAGGAGAAATAAGATACTCCTACATATAAGTTGCAAACTTTACTTTATATTCTACTTGTTATATGTTGTTGAAAAAGTTTTTTATAATCTTGTAAATAAATAACACTGTTTTTCATTGCGCTCAGTTAATTACGAGTAAATAAGTTATATATAAGTGTAATTTTTCTTAATATTGTTTCCCGTTATAAATTCGCTTATTCAGTGCAATTTTGTGAAACTTTATTTGACTATTTTCAACTAAAAGTCATGACAAAGAATGTATATTTTGGATGCACCTCGGTGCAATTCATCGACAAAAAAGGTGCGGCTAGTCTGTGGTTTTACTGTATTAAAAAAATTACAGTGAATTAAAATATTTATTAATGAAATCAATATTTATATTAATATACCGTAGAAATGGAGATAATTAGAATAGTTTATCTATTTTTTGTTTTGATTATTTTATATCCCAAATTTAATTATTTGAATATTTACAATTTTCATGTATAAATAGCACAAAATTGTGTTATAGTTAATTTATAAATTTTCATGAAATTAAGTATTAAAATTCATTTGGTCTAAATTATTAATATTGCGCTATTATTCTAATGAATCTAAACAATGAATATTTTACACAGAATACAGATTTCATTAATTATAAATATAAAAACTAACAATTTCATTCATAAACGTTTGTCTAGACAATAAAACTTAGGTTGTTCACACTTGGTATTTATTTTTTTCTTAACTGCAAATAATTTTTATTGCATGAGTGTTGCCATCATCAGGACAAAATTAATATAAAGTTATCGTAATCAAAAACACATAAAGAATGCAAAGTGAACAACAAATAAAGAATAATATAAAACACAATTAAAAGCACGGGCTCTACGATATATGTCAGTATTTGTAAATATTATAATCATTGTATGTTGACGTGTTTTATGATCAAACGATTGAAATGTCTACAAGAAATGTTAAAAGTATTGATTTTTTCGTCAAATTCTTACAATTATTTGATAAACTGTTTATTTTTACAGCTTGCAGATGTGCACAGTCTACATATTTTTTTACGTCCATCAAACGATCGTATAAATGAACTATTTTGTTTTACTATATAAAAAGTGGTCGCGTCTACCAACAATTCTATTGTCATTTCGTTCATGTAACAAATTGCCAGTTAAAAAATTTAGCAATGTTTTTTAAACAGTTCGCAAACTCGTCGAAACCGAACAAAAAATAAAAAGAAGGTACATAGCTACATATAACTCATTTATCATTTGACTATAAAATTTTATTTCTAATTGGATGGTATTAAATTAATTTCCATCAAGCATGAACTTAAATTAAAAATCAACAGCAGTCAAATATAATGTAAACTTGTAACAAATTACAAGAATAAACAATTATAATAATGATGATGAAATTATTGATTCTTGAGTTAATGTTTTCGCTCGCTTTATAAAACTGCACATTTTAGAAAACTTTGTTTAAACATTAAAGAATTTACATAATAAAAGACTGGACGGATAGAAAACTTTACGATATTAAATATAAAAATTTAATGAGATTTATAAAAGCGAAGATATTTTAACTATTATGTACAAAAGAATATTGATTCTTTTAAAAAAATATGTATATAATTTGAACCTGAACAAACGTTAGATTATTTTTTAATAAATAGATATTTAAAAAATTGTCTACTTTTTGCTATTTCTAATTTATTTAATAGATTTTAGAAAAGAATATTGTATAAAATATAGAGCAATTCTCAAAAGCTAAATAAAGTGGACAATTTCATAAGTAAGTGCATCATTCTGCTATGCACTTGAACGTCAAACCAATTGAATTATAGAGCTGGTAAAAAAATCGAATTCCTTTCCATTTTGTTTATACCTCGATCCACGTTTATTATATTAAGTGTAGGTGGCTATACATATATAAACGATCAACACAAAAGTTTAAGATTAAAATAAATTCATGTGTGTGGGTACATATGTATGTTTGTGGGTGAGTTTGTGCGTTGTTGTTATTATTATTCCAAAGGAACGCCAAGGGACTTTATTTGCTTTTATCAGTTCAAGGATATTTTCCCGCCGCCCCTTTTAGAATAAATATAAAAACAAATACTATCTAACGCGTATCATTCATGATAAAGCGTAATGTTACGTAATTTTTGAGGAAGTTTCTGAATGCCTATGAGCAACGCCGTTTACATAACAATGCAATATAAAATTATACAACAATGATGGTTTAATTTAATTTGTTAAAATATTTCATTCAGTACAATTCGTATTTTTTAATTTTTATGATTACAAATGATATACCTACCTAGAAATTAAATAAAAAATTGCAACATTGTTTTGCAATGCATTTGAATTTCAAAGATTTAAGACGATAAATTTAAATTACAATTCGTTTTGTTATATCGCTTGACACATTTCTCAGAAAATGCAATTTTACTAATGAACTTCTTGCTGATATTCCACAAAGTTGCATTTGGCTAATATTAATTTGATAAAATATATATAAGATTCGAAAATATATTAATATATAAAATAATATTTAACATTTTAAAGGTATTTTGTTGTCTTGGTATTATTGAGAAATATTTTTTAGATTTAATTAATTATTCCAAATAGAATTTAATTGAAATAAATGTTTTATTTTTTTAACTTAAAGCCATACAATAAATAAAATATTTGTTTTAAAGTGGCATAAATAAATTATTATTATAAGAAAGTATTTACAATATTACAGAAAAACACAAACATTTTAAACGTGGGATGTAGTTGTTTGTTAATTCCCTAAAAGCATTTTTCTTTTATAATAAGCATATTACCTGACTTGAACAAAGTTGTATAAATATCAGAAGACTTTTTTAGCATTTATATGTTTACAATTAATACCAAATATATTAAAAATATGCTGCTTGTTAATTTAAATACTCCTACATTGTTTGTCTTTCTTATTTTTTTCACGTTGTCAGATTTAAATAAACTTATTT
>JARJDW010017067.1:0-22520 GCA_030264715.1 Adinopsis sp. GC000173 | reverse complement strand
CATCGGTCGCAGCGGACGCTTCAAATTAATACAAAGTACGAGTTCAGTTGAGTGAAAATAGTTTCAAACCGTCTCAACATTGTTATTCACTCTATTTTAAGTGTTTTGGGGAGTTTTTTTGTATTTCTTTGCATTTTTCTTTCTTTTTAGTGTTGAAAAATTGATTTCTAGAGCGAAAAAATGACTGAGAAGGTTTAAAACTTTACAAAACCACGTATTACAGCTAATTTCTAATTTATAGATTCGAATTTTTACTTCAACTTTACCGGTGACGCCGGCACGAAGTCCAACTACAATATGCGCGCCGTCCTCGCGAGCAAAACCAATCACTACCTCGACAAATATAACAGCGTGCTGCAACACTATCGCGTCGTGCAGTATCGTCGTCTACGTAAACAGGCCACCCTACCCAATTGTCGACCAGCTGATCAGCCGCCCGCTTGCACCGATGTGTGCCTGTACGATTTGTGGCGCGATCCGTGCGAGGCGTTTAATATTGCCGCAGAGAATCCGGATATTGTCGCTGATATAATGGGGAAAATTGATGAGTTACGTGCTGGGTTGGTGAAGCAACAGCGCAAGGATATTGATCCGAACGCTGATCCTGCTTTGTGCCATGGAACGTGGTTTAACTGGCTGGATACGAATGGCTGTTTAGCTATGTAATAATAGTAGTAATATAAATTAGTAAAATGTTTTTCTGTTGTTGAGGAGGGAATATATTAAATCGTTAAAAAAAAGGGTGGTTTTGATGGATGTTAAGTATTTGAAGTTCGGAATACGTTGTTTCAGCCAATTTATTGCTTCCATCCCAAATCTGTGATAATCATACATCGCTACCTTAAAGTCTCTTCTATTTGCTGTTAAAATTGACGCCTTTACTTCTAGCATGTACCTGCACCACTCCATAAATATAAAAGAGCTATTTTATACTTCTTTCCTCGTCCATCTTACGAAATACTTTATCTCACCCAAATTGCTTCCATCCCAAATTTGCCGGCTTCATTTATAACCTATAAGTTTATAATTTGTAATAATCATACATCGCTACCTTAAAGTCTCTTCTGTTTAATCCTACCTTCTATCATGATGACCATGATTCACCCATACCTGGCCACCAATCGGTTATTACACCATTTCATTACTTATCAGCGCATATAAATATAACCAGCCAGTAAAATATGCACATCGATTATTGATAATGTTGTGGTTGATTGTGCTAGTAATTATTCAACAACATACAGCAATCGCACGCCGTCCCAACATTCTTGTCTTCATCGCCGACGATGTGGTAATTAATTAACCTAACTAAACTGTCAAATCAAACAACTTTTGTCTTCTTCTTGCAAAGGGATGGAACGATGTTGGATTTCACGGTTCGAATCAGATTCGTACGCCGAATATCGATGCGCTCGCCTACAATGGTGTGATATTCGATCGGCATTACACGCTCGCATCGTGTACGCCATCGCGAGCTGCATTTCTCACCGGCCAGTATCCCATGCGTTTTGG
Organism: Adinopsis sp. GC000173; assembly: GCA_030264715.1. Taxonomy (NCBI): domain Eukaryota; kingdom Metazoa; phylum Arthropoda; class Insecta; order Coleoptera; family Staphylinidae; genus Adinopsis; species Adinopsis sp. GC000173. The sequence continues at coordinate 21,008 of JARJDW010017067.1, read as the reverse complement.
TAATGTAATTGTTATATTCGTTATATTTTGCTATAGGCAACCACATGAACAATACAACCAACCAACACGCGTTCGCTGCCAAGTTCACGTGTAAACAAACAAAAGCGTAGCGTGTTTAAAAAACTTTCCGCCGTGTCTGCGATAATTTAAAAAAAAATTAATCCACCGCAATAAATTACCATATAATACATTTAATCGCAGTGAAAACATTCAAATCGCAATGCTGCGCAATCGGTAGATAAACATTATTTGCAAAACTATGCGAATGTTTACATAAATTTGCTTGTTTTTTTAGGTTATCAAGGCGATCCGATTGCGTTCGGGCATTCGAGAACAATACCGAAGGATTTGAAAACGCTGCCTGGTATGCTGAAGCAGTTGGGCTACAACACGTACCTTATCGGTAAATGGCATTTGGGTGCTGGATATAGAAACGATACGCCGATTGGGTATGGGTATGATATGCACTACGGATATTGGGGCGGCTTTATCGGTTATTATGATCACGTAGCCGTGGACAGCAAAGTAAATATAATAGATAATTTATCTCAGCGTTTCCCAAACTGGGTTAAGACTTGTTATTATAGTTATTATAGACGCTGCATGTATTTTAGTAAGAGTAAGCGAAACAGAATATTAATTAAGTCATGAAACGTTTATGAAAGCAAGTCTTAGCATGTGCAAGAGCTCTTACAACTTAATTTTCACATTTTTTATCGATTTTTATTACGTAAAATGTCTTCCCTTTGCTATTTATTGCAAAGCCGCATTAAAATTTATGCATTTTAACCTCTGGAATGAGTAAATAGTGAAAAGTGAGGTTGCAATCGCATTTTCACTTATTCCAAAGTCAATTTGAATGCGAATTAGCAAATGAATAGCAATTTTCTTGTATTCTTGGTGTTTCATTAGATATAATGATGAAATTATCTATAGACAGGTGGAGTAGCGATTGATTTACATGAGAATTTACACCCCATCGTAGACAAGGAAGGCGAATGCGTCACCGAACTACTAACCCAGCGTGCCATCGACGTGATTCGGCAGCAAGACAAAGACAAGCCATTCTTTATGGTGGTAAGTCACCTTGCCGCACACACCGGCTTCGATTTACGCCAGAAGAAAAGCGTGCTCGAGGTGAAAAACATAAATGAAACACGATCGCGCTACTTTTACATAAAAGACGAACGTCGACAAATGTTTGCAGGTGAGCGGATTGTTCGATCGTAACCTAAAACAATACCAAAATAGTAACCGTCAAAAAATTAAATAATTTTTTGTAGTGAAGTGTCATTCTAAATTATAAGTTAAGAACGTAACGAAAAAACACCAACCCGAATAGAATAGTGCAGCGCAAACGATCAATTATTTTTACACACGCTGGGCCAGTTTAGTACGCTGAATGATTTAGCCGCAGCGTAGCTAAAATCTTTCAAAATGATGCGGCCAGCCTCAATTCTAAACAGTGTCTTCAATTCACTAATAAAAATGTTTTTCATTATGTTCGTAGAGATAATTGAGGTGATGGACGCATCAATTGGTAGCATTATCAGCGTACTAAATGAAACTGGTCAATTGGACGACACGATCGTCGTCTTCTTTAGCGATAATGGCGCGCCGACCTATCTCAATTACTCCAATTCGGGCTCGAACTATCCTTTACGAGGAGTAAGTAACATTACGATGGTACAACAACATTTAATTTTGTCATAATTAGGCTAAAATGTCGTACTATGAGGGTGGTATACGAGTACCGGCGCTGATTTACCATCGAAGCTTCGGAGACGTTGGGCGTATCTACAAAAAGCTATTCCACATAACTGATTGGGTGCCGACATTATATAAAGCAGCAGGTATGCAATTAAGATTTGCGCTAGTAAGGTGCCTCATATATTCAATTAATAAGATTGGGAGCGTATTCTTAATGAATTTTAGTTGCAATCATGCATTATTAATGCATTTTGGGCAAATACAATTCTTTGTTTGGAGAAAATAAGATGAAAATGACGCTTAGAAGTCATTGCTAGGTTAGGTACACAACAGTTGCAAAATTTATCGGGACCTGGAGTCATTTTTAATCAGATAAAGACGATAAATTTAAAGGGAAACGCTGATACATCTTTGTGAGTCACTATCCTATCCAGCCATGCTATTCTAATCATACTGATGGCACAAATTGATATGATGGCTTGGCTTTCAATAACTTTTGCAGGAAGTGTGAATCTTCTAGCTTTAGGGATCGTTATTTTTAGATTTATCTACCTAGAGATTTAGCTATACGAACCCTAAAAATGTAAATAACGTGTAGGTTATAGAATACGCTCCTGGTTGGTCATCATCAGGACTTGGGGGAAGTTTTACAATAAATATTACAACTAGAGACATTGAAAAATTTTTTAAATATTTTAAATGCTATTAATTAGGCGGCAGCCTGTGTTTACCTGATATAATAAAACAAGTAATAACGTTCGAGATCATCGGGTAAAGGCTGCTTGTTTCACACTAAACAATTTATTTCGTGTATGAGTTAAGCAGGCGTTACTATAATAGAGCGCACGTCACAGCAAATAAAAATGCAAAAATGATTTAACGATTTCTATTCAATGCTAATGGACGCAATGATCGTTTCTATGCTACGTAGTAACAAATATATTTTTTTAAATTTGTATCATTGTTTAGGAATAAAAGCCCTTCATTTCGTTAGTTCTAATGATGACCGAGAAGTAGAAATACAGGTGTAGCAAGAATAATTTGCTGCGAATAAGAATGCATCTCTTATTCCTACATCGCTGTTTGCATACCGCGCGTCATCAAAAAATGCTGCTTGAAATCGAATAATACAATCGTTTAGTGATCAGAGATGCATCCCTTTTTACACAATGACGTACTCTATGAGTGTGCATACTTTCATTATTATTTGAATATATTTATGACCTTACTTTCGTGATTATTTATGTTAAATGCAATCAATTGCTTATTTGAGGTGGAACACTGAAACATTTGGGAATACTCGATGGCATTAATCATTGGGAAAATATCAAACACGATTTGGACTATGAATTGCGCGAAGATTTATTGGTCGATATCGACGATAAACGTGCAATGTCAGCCTTTATCGGTTACCGTGGACGTTATAAATTGATAAAAAGTATTTGACATTCATAGTATTATATATATATAAAACAAAATTGATAAAAAGCAATCGATGATATTTCAGATTCGGATTATAATTATAATTACTCAGGCGATGCTGGACGTTACATGACGTACGATACGAAAGCGGTATTGAATAGCGTGACGAGTCGCGTGCTGCTAAAGAATGATAATAATCACAAAGTACTAACCGAGAAGCAGGTTATTAATTTGCGACGTACGGCGACGTTGCGGAATTGCCGCAACGATGCGCCACCGGTGAAGCGATGCACGCAAAGCGAACCGTGCCTGTTCGATTTGGCGAACGATCCGTGCGAATTGGTCAATCTTGCCGAGCGTCAGCGTGCCGTTTTCCAGCAACTATGGTTGAAAATCAAGCAATATGAGAAGATGTTGCGGCCGCAAGTGATCGCGACCCATCTAGACAACGTTACGTTTAATCATACGAAATGTAATGGTACTTGGTACAATTGGTTAGAGCCAATAATTGCTTGCTAGTTTATGTCTTAAATAAACCATTCAATGTATTCATAAAGTCCATGAATCGCTTGAATCCCTCCATCATATCGTTGAGGGGTATTACGAGTGTCGAGCTGCCTTGTACGATCAGTTTTGGCTGACGATCCGCTTGCTTGCTGCTGTTGAACACGTTCAGCAACATATCGCCTCCGTTGTCTTTGATCAGATTTTCGATTAGCGTACGATTGACCAGCGTATTGTTGCCTAAAACTTGTAAAACTGGTGGTAGAAGGGTTGTTGTTGTTGTTGTCGGTGTTGCTGATTTCACGTAGGAATCAATCAATATACAACCAAAAACTAAAATTATAAAATGTATGACACAGAAATAATAACTATCATAAAAAAATAGCGAACAAAATCTTTAAAAACGTTAAATTTGCTAAAAATATGCAAACTTTATTTAAAAATCTATTGGATATTATAAGTCTCTAACTTGTAGGACTTAAAAACTGCCTATTACCTTAAAAATTCATCGAGTAATGATATGATTAAAAACTACGAAGTTTGATAAACATTTACCAAGAATATGTAACATTTCTTTTAAAAAATCACTAGAATATGAAAAAAATGTGCTTCTAAACTGTAAATTTTCCTAAAAATGTGAATTTAGTTAAACATTTACTAAAACCATGTAAAATTTCTTTTCAAATTAATCACTGGAACATGCAAACAATGTTAAAAAATAGGTAAGATATGCTAAACTATCTTTAAAAATTACAGAGAAATGATTGCAGATGCAAATTTATATAAAATTATTTTACTTTCTCTAATATCACAAATGTTTTTTTTGCATAAATTTCGCTGAATCACCTTCTCAATTATTTAAATTGTCATCTTACCGGCAGAAAACATAACCAAAAAATTCATGTTTTATTTCTATTCACCCGTTGTCGTTACTGTTTTTTTAACTAATTTAAATCCCTCATTTACCTAAACTATTATATGCATTTGTAATTTTATTATCGTAATTACATGGTAATTGTAAAATTTAAAACGGAAACACTATTTATCAGTTTGATTGCAACAAATGTAAAAAAATGCTTTTATACAAAAAATGCATTGATAATTAATTGCGAATACACTTGTACGATAATAGTTTTTTATAGAAATATTATCAACGTTTTATACAAACAAGAACAAACACTGAATTTTATCGTTTTACTTAATAATATAATTCAAAAAAGCAATCCGCGGTGAAAATGTGTATTTAGTGAAATGTGATTGATTTTTTTATCTGGGTTGGTAGTAGAACAGAATATGACAAAATATAATTAAAAATCATCTATTACAACTAATTTAGATTATAAATGATTAAAAAAACTAATAATCTACTTCTGATAGATTAAATACTGAATGATTTAGATCATTTTAATGCGTTTTAATGCAAAGCAAATTGTTAAGTTGGCAACACAATTCACTGTTTTCTACGTCATCGTCGACGGTCGTTCGTTTGACAGCTCATACACAAAAAACAACTTTCTTGAACGTTTATTTTCTTAATTTCAATTTTTTGCCAAAATATTAACTAATACTTTTTGAATAATGAGCGAATTAGTGTGGGGAATTAAAAATGGCGATTTGGAACAAGTGAAAGATATCGTTGAAAACAAGGTAAGGTGCAGAATTATTACACTTTTTTCTCGAATAGAATAATAACCAATAAAATGTATATAATGAAAACCGATCAAGTGCGTTTCTATGGTCATTGTTTCTCGGTCGATTAATTTCAACACCAAATCTAACACATTGTTGTTGATAATGGTTTTATTTCGCGTTGTATGTAAATCTTTTACGAGGCGATTTTTGGTATATAAGCCGGCAGTCGCGTTCGAAAAAGCATCAAACGTTTTTTGAAAATGTTTAAATCATTGTGCTTGTTAGCAATTGTTTGGTTGGCTGTAGGTTCAGTTGAATCGTACACCAACGACAAAACAAACAATCAATTATTTGTGGCAAACACCGAACACGATGCAGGGTTAGCCGGTAAGTGTCTTATTTTCTATATACTATTTCGGTGAGCGCTAAGTCTAATACGACTACTTGTTAGATCCATCGGCGTTTACCGATAGAGATAAACGTGCCCCAATAACAGAAGCAGGAGCTGATGTGCCCGAAAATCCTCTAGCTAGTGGAGGGTGCAATCAGGAGCCTGAAGAAAACTTCCCGAGTGGAGGTGATACTGATGGTGGTGATGGTGATGGCGATGGTAGCGGTGGTACCGATGGCGATAACAATGGAGGTGATAGCGATGGAAGTAGTGATGGTGATGGCGACAGAGATGGTGACAATCACAACAAGAAGGATGATGGAAACGAATGCTCCAAGACCGTTCACAAGAAGAAGGACAAGGATAGCTTTGAACAACATTCATCATCATCGTCATGCGGTGGATATAGAAGCCATCACATCGAAGTCGATTTACGTGTTAGAGCCAGACGTAACAGCGAACTTGAATCAGACGCAATGTCATTCAATGCAAACCCATTCATGAGGAACAAGAGAGGTATCTCTTCAGCATACGGCAGCGGTAGCTCTCAATCATACAACGAAGATGCAACTTTGTATGCTCCTTATGGCAATCGTGATTCAGGAAGAAGAGCCAGTTTATTACAAAGACGCAGGCGAGATGTATCCGAAGAAAATGAGCCCAGATCAAAGCGGTCTGCCAGCTATGGTGGTGATGCAGGATTTTCGCGAAGAGGATACGGAGGATATGGCAATGGATATGGCGCAGGATTTTCACGAAGAAGTTACAGCAACTTTGGTGGATATGCTGATGATGATGCAACCTGGAGAGCATTGATGAGCGGCGATGTCACAGGCGGCAATGGATTTGGAAGACGTTCGGCTCAATTTGGAAATGCAAGACGCGGATATGGGGGATACAATGGTTACGATGAGGATGAAATTATTCACAGAGGTCCGGGACCACACCGCTGCTGCGGTCCTCAAAGTGGTATGTCAGCAAGAAGAATTTTCATTTCACGAAGCAAACGTTCTCCTGCATATGGAGCTGGAGCTGGAGGAGCAGGTGCAGGCGTAGGTGCTGGAGCAGCTGGACATTCTGATGATGAAGTTACCAGACGATCATTTGGCAGTGCAGCGGCTGGAGCTGCTGCTGCCGCAGCTGCAAGAAAGAAGCGTTCACCTAATTTAGCTGGAGCTGGAGCCGCTGGTGGTGCAGGCGCAGGAGCCGGTGCTGGAGCTGGTTAGTCTTCAAAGATAATTTTGCTTGACAATAAATTATTTATCATATAATGTTAAATTTTATAGGAGCAGGAGCTGCAAGACGTGGATATGGCGGAGCTGGAGCTGGAGCAGGTGCAGGCGGTGGAGCAGGGGCAGGTGCAGGTGCCGGTGGAGGAGCTGGAGCAGCTAGAAAGAAGCGTTCACCTGGATTAGCTGGAGCTGGAGCAGCTGGCGGTGCAGGCGCAGGAGCTGGTGGTGGAGCTGGAGCCGGAGCAGGAGCAGCTAGACGTGGATATGGCGGAGCTGGAGCTGGAGCTNTTGTTAAAATTTGTAGGCGCAGGAGCAGCAAGACGTGCTGCTGCTGGTGCTGCTGGTGGTGCTGGAGCCGCAGCCGCTGCTGCAAGAAAGAGACGTTCACCTGGATTAGCTGGAGCTGGAGCAGCTGGAGGGGCAGGTGCAGGAGCCGGTGGTGGAGCTGGCGCTGGCGCTGGAGCAGCAAGACGTGGATATGGCGGAGCTGGAGCTGGAGCTGGCGGCGGCGCAGGTGCCGCTGGTGGTGCTGGAGCCGGAGCTGGAGCAGGAGCCGCAAGAAAGAGACGTTCACCTGGATTAGCTGGAGCTGGAGCAGCTGGCGGTGCAGGCGCAGGAGCCGGTGGTGGAGCTGGAGCAGGTTAGTTTCATTATAAATTATAGAAAGGAAAATATCAAAGTGATAAAATAATTCTACCACAACCCATTTTCAGAACCACTACTATTTAGCTAGTAAAAAGTCGTGTTCTGCCAGAGTCCTTTCAAATATATTTTCTCTTAAATTAAATTTCAAAAACTACTTTCTCTATTCATAGCATTGATAATGTAAATCAGAAATATTTTCTAAGTGACTTCAAGTATCGTTAAGCAATCCTCTGGATACAGATACATACGTGGCAATTATTTTATAAATGATTTGAATTTAACAAACTATTGATTAGCATTATGGAGAATATAACCATGAAACTAATGGCTTTAATGCCTAAGTAAATAACTCCACCACCATATAACCACTAGACGACATCAATCTACACCCGGGGCCACAAGAATGCGATCGCCTGTAAGCGAAATTGACTCGAAGCGAATAAACAACACCAACTATTAATATCTAAATACAACGCCAACTACGTTTATCTGAGTATTTGTTTTGGCGCATATTCAATAAGCCGACGAGATTGAAAGAAACGATCGAATTCTTGTGCCTCGTGTGTATATCGCAAATTGAATGCAAAACTAAGCTCTATGGCTATCTCCAGCTAACTTTATCCTTTTGTCAAACATTTCTAAATTTTGGACCAAAAATATAATAACTTTAATAGAATGGTTCTTGTTGCAGTTTGAAAGAATGGTGTTGCACTCACTTAATGCATTGTTATTATATTTACAAACATAAAAGATATGTCGATTCTATTACATGTTATTATATAGGAGTATGGTCTACGCCAGGTCTTGATCCCATGATCACTAACTCAAGCACTTATGAATTTTACAATCATTATTTCATAACATCACTAAAAACTTTTGTCAAGCACTTTCCTACGATGTAGAGATATAATATTTTCTGGTAATTATAGGAGCTGGAGCAGCAAGACGTGGGTATGGAGGAGCCGGAGCAGGAGCAGGCGGCGGCGCAGGTGCTGCTGGTGGTGCTGGAGCTGGAGCTGGAGCTGCAAGAAAGAGACGTTCACCTGGATTAGCTGGAGCTGGAGCAGCCGGCGGTGCAGGCGCAGGAGCCGGTGGTGGAGCTGGAGCCGGCGCAGGAGCAGCTAGACGTGGATACGGAGGAGCGGGGGCTGGGGCTGGCGGGGGCGGGGGCGTGGAGGGCTGGGCGGGCGCCGGAGCTGGAGATGGAGCTGGCGGCGGCGCAGGTGCTGCTGGTGGTGCTGGAGCCGGAGCTGGAGCTGGAGCCGCAAGAAAGAGACGTTCACCTGGATTAGCGGGCGCTGGAGCAGCTGGCGGTGCTGGCGCAGGAGCTGGTGGTGGAGCTGGAGCCGGAGCAGGAGCAGCTAGACGTGGATATGGCGGAGCTGGAGCTGGAGCTGGCGGCGGCGCAGGTGCTGCTGGTGGTGCTGGAGCCGGAGCTGGAGCTGGAGCTGCAAGAAAGAGACGTTCACCTGGATTAGCTGGAGCTGGAGCAGCTGGCGGTGCAGGCGCAGGAGCCGGTGGTGGAGCTGGAGCTGGTTAGTTCTCAAACATATTTCTCCTTGAAAACAAATTACTAATTTAATATTGTTAAAATTTGTAGGCGCAGGAGCAGCAAGACGTGCTGCTGCTGGTGCTGCTGGTGGTGCTGGAGCCGCAGCCGCTGCTGCAAGAAAGAGACGATCACCTGGATTAGCTGGAGCTGGAGCAGCTGGAGGGGCAGGAGCAGCAGCTGGTGCTGGAGCTGGAGCTGGCGCCGGTTAGTTACAATCTGATTGCTTAATAATTGAACCGAAATTAATCATGTGCTGTATTGTCAAAATCTAACATAACATCAATAGTCTCAAATTTTATCGCATACACGAAAATAATTTCATCCTTGTCACATCGGTTTTAGTATTTAAAGACAAATGACAATTGAGTATGTAGAAATACAATTTCCTACAATGGTAATTTTAACTGGAGAATTTGAATACAGTATTATTCATTTATTCCATTTGATATCATTGAAACAGATATAACCTAATGTTAATACATTTGTTGTAATGGGGAGCAGGCATAAAACCCGAGCGCGAAAAAATAGAGCAGAGAGGTAGAAGGCCTATTGACACACGCGTATTCATAAAATGAGAGTTTTCTACCTGGTTGCTCCTTTATTTATTCCAAGGGTGTGCATGATTAATTAAATGATCGTATATGTTAAAGGGACTTAGTCCACTTGGATATGTAATGGAGATGTAAAAGTTTTTTCGTTAAATAATGGTCAAACTATAATAATTGGAAATTATTTTACAACTAACTACAATTCAATTCAACATTGAACATTGAAAGCCACTTTTAATTAAAGACTGAAATGTTCAATTTTTTAATTCTTTGCTGTTAAATACTTAGTTCTTATTCATTTTTTATTTTCTAGGAGCAGCAAGACGTGGATATGGCGGTGCTGGAGCTGGAGCTGGCGGCGGCGCAGGTGCCGCTGGTGGTGCTGGAGCCGGAGCTGGAGCTGGAGCCGCAAGAAAGAGACGTTCACCTGGATTAGCTGGAGCTGGAGCAGCTGGCGGTNGGAGCAGCTAGACGTGGATATGGCGGAGCTGGAGCTGGAGCTGGCGGCGGCGCAGGTGCCGCTGGTGGTGCTGGAGCCGGAGCCGGAGCTGGAGCTGCAAGAAAGAGACGTTCACCTGGATTAGCTGGAGCTGGAGCAGCTGGGGGTGCTGGCGCAGCAGCCGGAGCAGGAGCTGGAGCTGGTTAGTTCTCAAACATATTTCTCCTTGAAAACAAATTACTAATTTTATATTGTTAAAATTTGTAGGCGCAGGAGCTGCAAGACGTGCTGCTGCTGGTGCTGCTGGTGGTGCTGGAGCCGCAGCCGCTGCTGCAAGAAAGAGACGTTCACCTGGATTAGCTGGAGCTGGAGCCGGAGCCGCTGGTGGTGCTGGTGCCGGTGCTGGAGAAGGTGCTTCACGACGCGGTTACGGTAGTGCTGCAGCTGCAGCCGGTGCTGGTGCCGGTGTTGGTGCTGGCGCTCTAGGATCTAGAAAAGTGAACGGTTACGCTGAAGATGCTTTTAGAATGCACAAGCGTGACACAACCTCTGAGGTTGGTTATTAATTTATAAGTTTTTAAGATTAGTTAATGGCGTATTATACAGGATTTTCGTAAGCAACGTATTGATAACGGAATGAGTAGAGTAGATGTGGGACGTATCAGACGCCAAGCAAATGCTAATCCTGATCATAGTGTTAAGGAATCAAATAGTCCAAGTCATTGGTCGCTTTTAGATAAAGCCTCCGATGAAGGTTTCAATTTTGATCCTGATTTAGGACATGCACCAAGTGATATAGCCACTGAAATTCCCGAAATTGAAGTTGAAGCGTCTACTAGCCCTGTAATTGATGTGACTACTGTTGAATCTACTAATGTTGGTGCTATTACTACCGATGCCTCGATTGTTGCTACTACTATTACTCCTCCTAGGTCTACTACTATTGTTAGTTACATTACTACCACTAGTCAGAGTCATACTACTGGACGCAGCAATAATAACAAGAAGCCATCAACAACTGTCGTCGTCCCTCATGAACCACATGAAAAAACTGACAATAATGGGCAAAATTCTGTCTACTTACGCTTACGTGTCAATAAGCATTGACTTGCGAAAAATCTAGTGCCGATGTAAAACACATATAAAATATTAATAAATATATTACCACACACACATGTATCTTTTATTTCCTACACCTTTTTACAATGATTACTAATGATTTATGATTTTAGTGTATCTAACTGTAAGAAAAACAAGTATTTGAAAATCTACTCTTCGCGTGGAAGTGAAAAGGATTTTAATAATAAATAGAAGAATGGTCGCATTTGAATAAATATTTTAAACTATTATGAATATTACTGTGTATATGTATAATAAAATATTAAAGTTGGTGTATTATTTATTCACATCGCTATTGTCCTAATACAGTTTAGAGTGCTAAAGTGATTTTGTATTCATACTTGATGTTTTTCAATTACAGGCTGTCAACGTGAATCAAGAAATAGATGGACGTCCACCGATTTTGTATGCGGCCGATTATGGACAAACGGCAGTCATTGAATATTTAATAGCAGCGGGCGCAAACGTTAACGTACGCATAAATTTCATCAATCATTATAGAATTATTATGTGTTTTTTGTTTGTTTCAGTCAAAAGACAAACATGGAATAACGGCCATCCTAGCTGCCATATGGGAAGGACATAAAGAATGCGTCAAATTATTACTTGAAAAGGTATGATCTCTCGATTTTATTCTTGATTTTATTTCGATTTCATATTATTCATTTAAAAAGAAAACAAGTTGTCGGTTACACAAAAATATTTATTAATAGCTAATGTCGAAATGTTTACAAAATTACATTTATATTTACAAACCAGAAACAAACAGGTATACAGGTAAAAGGATTATAAAGATACATCGAATAAAGGAGGAGCAATAATGTCGGGTAATCCTTTCATTTCGGGGGTAAACCCAATAATTTGAGCGCTCTATTGCTCTCTCTAATGCCTCTAAGAAATTTTACCGCTGCCGTTTATCACACCGGTGTGTAAATATGTTTACAATTATTGCAGGAAATTATTATCGCATATTGCAAGAACAAAAAGTACGAGCAGCAGAAATTGAAATAAAAGTGCTGTTTTTAATAATCATCTACTTCAGCCAGCAGCAACTACTGCAATTTATTTTCCTAAGATTTGACTTTAGTTGCATCTTTTAAGCATTTTCGGTCAACAAATGTACTAGAAAAATGCACGCTAAGAATAATTTTTAGCTATATAATCCTATTTCTTGTAAATATAAAACTAGTGATATTGATAATACTATTTACTTTAATTCTAATTTAAGTTTGTATTTAAAAAACACATTTCATTAATCGATATTGTTATTAATATGCAATTTTACGATTTTTATGAAAGTGATTTTCTTTGGCAAGCATTAAAAATTAAGTTAATAATACAAAATTATGTTTTTTTTTCTTGATAATTTTCGATTTACACAATTTTACGGCGTTTTTTAGGTAAATTATTTAATAAATCTATAAAATATTTATCAGTCAAAAATTTCTCTTTATGTTCGGTGGTTTGAAGGTGCCTGAACGTTTACTATTCGCAATTGAGAACTAACACGTAATGAAAAATCTAATGCAGTTTGTGCAAATTATTTATAATTTTAGAATTAATACAATGTTCTTTTATTTAGTTGTAATTGACACTTTGTATAATTTCCATAAATAAACGATGATTTGTTCAATCTGTTTTAGGGCGCAAATAAAGATGGAGTGGCACCGGACGGTACCAGCTATATCGACTCAGCCGAAAGCAACGAAATCAAAGCCCTCTTGGCGTAGAATAAGAGACTGGGCGCAAACAACAAACAACAATTAAAAAAAAAACAGCAAAATTCACACGAAATGTGATTTTTTTAGATAACTTAAGATAACGTACTCAGGCTTTATTGGCAAGTGCTAAATTTTGCTTTTTTTTCTTATATTATTATACATTCAACTATGTCATTCAAATTAAGGCTTCTATCATATGGTTTTTTTTATTCGTGCGAGCCAACAAGATAATGAAAAAAAAAAGAAATTCCTTCCATGTTTAATAATAATATATAGTGTAATTATTATTGAAAATAACATAGAGGCATGCAAGTATCTATAATTTCATTTCACAATTAATTATTATCATCATTGAAAAAATTAAATTAGGAACCGTTTTTTTATATTATATATAATAATAATAATAATAATTAATATACATTTTATCAATTACTAGATGTGTCAATGTGTGTAATAATTCATATATTGTGTATTTTTCAGAAGAAGAAAAAATAAATTATTAAGTAACAACGTATATATAATGAGGCAATTTTTCTTCATATATAAAAAAACAAAACAATATTTAAGAAAATATCTAAATTTGCATATTTTTTAGTTTTTTGTATAAACTTTTGATGCAAATTTTGCTTTTTTATTAGAAATTTTGTCAATATTTCTTAAAATATTGCTAGAAAATTCAAAACTTTAATAAATTTTAATGGAAAAGTTGTTTTTTTTAAATAAACTCTACAATAACTTAAATTTACACCATAATTTGGTTAAATAATTGAAAAATTTTGAACATTTTGATTAAAAAACGCATGAAAAATCGATTTGAACAATTAAACATTATAAGAAAATATCTAAATGTGTAATAGATCATAAATTGTGTATTTTTCANTAAATAATTGAAAAATTTTGAACATTTTGATTAAAAAACGCATGAAAAATCGATTTGAACAATTAAACATTATAAGAAAATATCTAAATGTGTAATAGATCATAAATTGTGTATTTTTCAAAAGAAGAAAAAATAAATTATTAAGATACAACGTATAAATATATATAATTAGGAAATTTCTTTTCGTATATGAAAAACATAACAATATTTAAGATAAGATAAGATATTTATGAAAATATCTAAATTTGCACATTTTTTATTAGAAATTTTGTTAATATTTCTTAAAATATTGCTAGAAAATTCAAAACTTTAATAAATTTTAATGGAAAAGTTGTTTTTATTAAATAAACTCTACAATAACTTAAAAACGCATGAAAAATCAATCTGAACAATTAACCATTATAAGAAAATATCTAAATGTGTAATAGTTCATAAATTGTGTATTTTTCAGAAGAAGAAAGAATAAATTATTAACTAACAACGTATATACATATAATTAGGAAATTTCTTTTCGTATGTATATATGAAAAAAAAACAATATTTTTTGTGTGCGCAAGATAATATTAAATATAACTATATTAACGAGAACGATAATAAAGAGCACAAAGTTTATGTAAACCTTAAAACTTTTTTTTTCGGGACGTACTGCCCGGCGATAAATCGTACATATTTACATTTAAACTTATTATTTATTAAAAATAGATTAAGTTGTATTGAACCGTGACGAGCCGGAGAACAATCCTGATACCTCCCCGTTTTGCGATTAGGAAAGGTCAACATGTATTGAAAATATGTATGCGATAACGCTGATTTTAATCTTTTTTGCTTAATGCGAAAATAGTAGTTTATTGATATATTTACTATTCGCAATAAACAACTAAAATATAGAATATATTTCTTTAAAAAAAAACGAGAAATAATTGAGAAAGTAGCGCAATAATTTAATTATTATATTATAAATAAAATAAGTCAAATTTTGTTTTGTTTTGTTGATAAACAAATTTACGAAATTTTTGTGTGTGCGTTAATTCGATTATTAATAATAATTTTTATGTCGCAATAGATAATTGATTGTTAATTAATTATTTGCGTCTAAAGCAAGCCACGAGCTTATTATTAAAGATATTAACTGGATTTAAAAAAGAAATTAAAGTTAAATAACATCCTCAGGCGCTGATAGATGAGCGTTTTTTGTTGAAAAAAGTCTTTTTGACATCTAAATTAGAACGTAGAAAATGAACGCAAAATAGTGTATTTTTTATATATTATAATTTCGGTACCAAAAAGGCTTTCTACCAGCGTGGGGGTGTTATTTAGCTTCAATTTCTTTATTGAATGAAGTCAATATCTTTAGTAAAAAGCTTGTGGCTTGCTTTAGACGCAAATAATTTTTCCCATAAGGAACACATGTAACAGAGCGAGAGCGACGAACTCGGCAGGAGTAGCCTTAAGCAGCACGATGCATTCACATGCATATTGAGGGGATAAAAATGATAATTATGTAAAGCAAGCAAAAATTTGTAGCGCAAACAATAATAATGCTCATTGTGCAAACAAAAGCAAGAACTTTGTGACTAGAAGATTTTTTGATGGAAAAAAAGAAAACAAGAAATTATTAAATGTTATTTTTGTAGCATTACTCACTTAATAATAGCGCTCCTTTTCTCGCTCTCCGTTGCGCGCTTTTTGCTCTCATCAATTATCTGTTATCGGCCGGCGAAAGTGGGGGAATGTTATAAGTACACTTAGGGGTTGGTTCGCGTTTAGTTATTGTGCTGTCCTCATGGCCAGACTAAGCCCTTCTTTGCGACTGGGCTTGGCCCTGTTCGTGTTTTTTGCATTAGATCTATCACGCGCTGAAGGTAATAATAATCATAACACAATACATATTCTTTGCATGGTATTATTTTATTATTATTAGCATTTTTTATACCAAATTATTATATTACATCAATTCATTGTTTTTATTATTACTAATTCAATCAGTAAAGTGGACTGTTAACTTTGCTCACCGCACCATAAATAATGCACCTGCATAATTACATTCCACATCCATAAATGCGCTCTTATTGTTCTTGAAGAGAAGAAAATGACAAAGTAATGATTCAATTCACTCGGTGCTTGGCTGTGGTGTTTTTATTTATTTCTAGATTGATCCTAATAGGATAATCGCTTTCGGAATAAGTCAATATAATTCATAATATAATACACGGTAGATAAATTTTAATATGATAATTACGTACCGTTGATGTTTTTTCTTCTCGTTTTGTTTGAAACATCTTTACTACATATTATTTTCAATATCGCATTTCTTTTTTGATAAGATTTGCGCCAAGCGCAAGGTCATTGGTAAGGCTGTTGTGCTGTGCTGATACGTTAAGGTCAGCGCGTTTATCGCCAATCACACTAATTAATCAATTTTTTTTCTGTTTCGTTTCTGTTTTCTTCGAATTCGTAGATAAGTGCCGTTCCGGTTGCCAAGGAGGTGAGCAATAATAATCACATACAACTTTAACATTTAAAATTTAATTTGAATTTTTTGTTTTTTTTAGTAACGCCAAATACATTCAAATACCTCGATGGCACCACCTATAAATACAATTTGGAATCAACCGTTGATGTTTCGCTGTCGACCATTGATGGCCAGCAATCGAGTACCAAGTTGAAGGCGACCGTTTTGCTCACACAGCAGCCGCAATGCGTGCAGGTTTTGCGTTTGCAGAATGTGCAAATCACCGGCGCCGATGGCAAAGTAATTGTTTTTTTTTTCAAAGAATCTGTATAATAATAGATAGGGTTGGTGGTCAGAAACTAGGAGTTTAGCCAAATTCATAGTATATGCCAACACTTAGCTATGACTCTGGGGGTTGACAAGCTTTTTACTCCATAATTTATATAAATAATTCACAAAATTTTGTATATTTTGATGAAAAACGCTTGAAAATCAGAAGAAGCAACTTAAATTTAATTAAATAATTTACAAATTTTTGACATTTTGGTTAAGAAATGCATGAAAATCCATCTAAAAATCTAAACTTTATTGGAAAATATCTAAATTTTTCACATTTTTTATGCAGATTTTGGTCTTTTTTATATTGCGAGTCAAACAACAACTTAAATAATTCACAAATTTTGGTCATTTTGATAAGAAACGCATGAAAGTCAATCAAAAAATCTAAATATTGTAAAAAATATCTATATTTGCAAGTTTTTTTGCAATTTTTTGAAAAAATTGCACATTTTTCATGCAAATTTAAGAAATTTTAATTAAAACTGTAACAATTCCGTACTATATTTATTTTTTATTGATTATAGAAACATGGAACCATTCCAAACTTGGACAAACCGATCAAGATCAACTTCCACGACGGTCACGTTGAGGATATCATCTGCGCCGAGTCCGGCGACAATCAAAACTCGCTGAACGTCAAACGTGCCGTCGCTTCTTTGTTCCAAGTACGTTAACATAATAAATGAATAATAAAATTGTTACAAAATTGATGAATTTTTAGGCTGCGTTGAATCATCATCATGAAACTGATGTGTTTGGCGTCTGCCCAACCGAAACATCATCGCACAAGGAAGGTAACATTCTCACCATCACCAAGAACCGTGTCTTGAATAAATGTTCGCATCGCGAGAATATCAAGCACGATTTCATGGCGACCAGCTTTAATTTGCACAGCGAAATCAAGTCGAGTCCGCTGTTGAAGGGCGATTATGTAGCTGAAATGCGCGTGAAAGACGGCATTCTCGATCACGCTTTAATCACCGAAAACTACATGTACATGCCGTTCTCGATTGGTAAGAATGGAGTCAAATCCATGGTGCAGACGAAATTGCAATTCGCTGGAAAGAGCAAAGATGCGCCAAAAGCGAAATGCAGCGAGCCGAAATCGATTATTTTTGAAAATCCACATCCAACTGTATCGCCTAAAAGCGATGTAAGCGCCATTTCCACCGCAATTAAAGAAACAGCAGGCAGCATTGGCGATACCGTCAGCGAACACACCGCGAAGAGCTTTGCCGCCTTGGTGAAAATCATGGCAGCCGCCAAGAAAGACGATTTGCTAGCTGTATACAATCAAGTTAACTCAGGCGCCGGATTCGCGAATAAAGAGGTAGCCAAGAAGGTGTTCCTCGATGCACTCTTCCGCACCGGAAACGGTGACAGCGTTGAGGTCGCCATCGAATTGTTGAAGAACAAGCAATTGTCGCCGTTGGAACAACGCTTATTGTACTTGGGAATGAGTTTTGTCCGTCACGTCACACCAAACTCACTCACATCAGCTGCTGTAAGTTTCCACTTTTCAGTTTTTTCCCACTTTTACACTTTTTTCCATCTTGCATTGTTCTTTTTCAATGTCTTTTCACATTTACGTTTTTTGTTCACTTTTTTACTGTTTTTCCACACTTTTACGTTTTTTTTCTTCATTTTTTCACGGGTTTTTCACACTTTTACGTCCTTTTTCCCACTTTTTCACTGTTTTTTCACACTTTTACCTGTTTTTCTTTCACCATTTTTACATTGATGATTTTTTTAACTCTTCTGTTATCTATTCTTTTACAGTCACTCTTAGATGTTCCAAATCTACCGCGTGAAGCCTATTTGGGTATTGGCACACTCGCCGCGCACTACTGCAAGGAACACGACTGCAAGAACGTTGACCAACTAAACAAACTGACACAAAAATTACTGGCAAAATTGAAGGATGGCAAAGCCACCAATCGCGCGCAAGAAGATGAAATGATTGCTGTACTAAAAGCGATCGCCAACATGAAGCATTTGAACGATGCCGCTGTCGCTAAATTGATTTCGATCGCATCCGATAAGAAGGGCTCGATGCGTTTGCGCGTTGCCGCCTTGGACGCATACATGGCCGATCCATGCAAGGATAAGCTACGCGATAGCGCTATTGGTATTTTGAAGGACATCCAACTCGACGCTGAGATTCGCATCAAGGCGTACTGGATGCTGACGAAATGCCCCACTGGTAAAGTCGCTACTGTTATTAAGAATGTTCTAGACAACGAACCCAGCTATCAAGTTGGTGGATTTATTATGCATCACATTCGCAATCTGCGCGCTTCAGCGAATCCAGACAACGAGCTGGCCAAGCGCGAATTGGGCAATATTAACACATCAAAACGCTTCCCAATCGATCCACGCAAATATTCATTCAACACTGAAACATCGTATTCGTTTGATACGCTTGGCATGTCGAGCGCGTTCGAAAACAACGTCATCTACTCGCAAAACTCCTTCTTACCACGCTCCGTTTGCATCAATATGACTACGGAAGTATTCGGTCACAAATTCAACTTTTTGGAAATTGATGCGCGTCAGGAGAATTTGGATAAGCTGCTTGAACATTACTTTGGTCCACTTGGCGTTGTGCGCAATAAGAATCCGGAAGATTTATTGGCTAGCGGCAAGGAAACTGGGGACAAGATTGTGCAACACTTGCGCGATCGCATTACGAAAACTCGTTCAAAGCGTCATGTACCGAAAGGGGAATTTGATGCGATAGCAAAACAAACGCAAATCAAGACGAATGAATTGAACAACGATTTAGATTACGATTTGAGCATTAAGCTGTTTGGATCTGAGATGCTTTTCTTGAGCATTAATGAGAACGCACAAAAATACACACCCGATGTGATTATCGATAAGATCTTCGATAGAATCGATCAGGGAATGGAAAAACTCAAGAACTTTGACGTAAGTTTACACTTTTTATTACTTGTTTTGTGTTCTGGCTGTTCGAAGTATTGTTTCAATACACAATTAAACGAACTGTAAATGTTCTGCTGACATATCACCAACGCGTTGCTAAGATGCAGACATGCAAAGCCTACTAAACTGTTCTTACAATACGAAGCTTACTTAAACAGATTTTATTATTTTTAGTATTCACTTGACTCCAACATGGTGTTCCTCGACGCTGAATTAAGTTATCCAACATCGATGGGTTTCCCATTGCGCCTCGCCGTCGAAGGTGTATCCTCAGTGCAGCTGAAATCAAGCGGCAGCATTGATATGAAATCGATTCTAAGCGGCGATAAAGACCACATCATGAAGCTAACCTTAATCCCATCCGCAAACATTGACGTATCCGGTCGTTTAACGCTCGATGCTTCAATCATTGAAAATGGATTGAAAACGGTCTCGTCGTTGTATACGGCAACCGGCAGCGCTGTTACGTTAGAAGTCTTTAATTCCGGCAAGGGAATCGATGCCAAATTTACGCTCCCCGTACAGAAACAAGAACTCTTCTCTGCGAAACACGAAATTGTTTTAACCAGCCGCGAAGTTGGAGCGCATGAAGTTGATACTCCGCTCAAATTCGTGCAAGCCAGCGATTTTTACGTCTGTCTGGATCAGCTTAGCGAAGTGATCGGTCTATCAGCATGCGTGCAATTGAATCAACCAAACGTACAACTCAACCAAGGCGTGCATTTACCATTCCCACTCAACGGCAACTCAAAGGCTTCGATTTACATTACGCGCGACCAGCCCGTCACTTATCACATCCGCAACGTGCTCTACGACGCCGACAAAGCCGGCGTTGAATTTGTAGTAGAAACTCTTGGCAAAGACGGCGATAAGAAGGTGAGCTTCCAGGTGGAGGCGTTCCGCAAACCGGAAATGTATGTGAAAGCCACTCTCGATTCGGCTATTAAGAAGGCGACGATTGAAGGAAGAATTGTTGATAAGAACGATGAAAAGTCGATTTCGGCCACATTCTCGCACGATAATATGGTGTATGCTGGCAAATTGGGCATTGTCATTGCTGGAAATAGTGCTAAGGCTACTTATACTCCGCTTATTGAATATCAAACACCACATGATAAAGGTAAAAGATTTTGTTTAAATTTTCATTCGTTTTGGCTTGAAAAGACTACAATTTAACACAAAAGACGCTAAAAATCAATTGGAAAATATGAGAAAACCCATTAAAAATATAAATTTTCTTAGATTTTTGAAGAGTTTTTCTTAGAGTTTGCACTAAAAGAAGTTGAATTGCTGTTTTTCTTGGTGATTTTATCTAAAATTTCGAAAATTAAATTGAAAAATGTAAAATTTATGTTAAAATCTCTCAAATTCGTTAAATTTTCATACTTTGCAATTGATTTTCTTTAAATTTTCTTATTTGTAGCCAAATTTTTCATATTTTCGCAGAGTTTTTCTGACAATTTTCACTAAAAAAGT